>JAMLFT010000601.1:0-39401 GCA_026544285.1 Pachyrhizus erosus | reverse complement strand
TTATTCAAAAAATAATATGAGAAGAAGAAATTATAGTTCGTTAAATTGAAAAATTTAGAATAAAATAAGTTTAAATAAATTAAAAATAATAAATACTAATTTTTTGATTTTTGGAATAGAAATTAAATTTAGAAATTTTAGATGAAATAGAAAAGAAGAAAGAGATAAAAATAATGAAATAAGAATCTAAATATCAGAAGTCAAAAATATAATTTTATTAATTAAATATAATTAAATAAAAATCCAAATACTTAAAATGAATAGATTTATAAACATAAATAAATATTTTGGGGAAGAAAAATATAGGAACAAGAGGTGAAAAATATAAATTAATTTATAGGATTTTTGAGAAAAAACAGAAATAAAAAATAATAATTTTTAAAATTTAAAGTAGAAAATAAAAAGAAAAAGAAAAGAGGGAGGGTTGGGTTTGAAACCCATACCTTTATAGAGAGAAAGGTAAGGAGTGGACCAACTGAGCTAGCAAGTTTATTGTTTAAACTAACACACTAACTCATAATAAACCTTCAGAAGAAAATATTTTGGGTAAAAGTGAAAAAGGAAGAAAAAAAATTGTGGTGGGATGGATTCGAAGTGCATGACTTAAAGGTGGAGAGCGTTTAGGAAAGCAAGGGTTTCCATTTGACCGCTAAACTCATCACTGAAAATTTATGAAAATAAAATCTACATAAACTAACGTTAAAAACACAAACCACCATTGAAGCTGCTCACTCAGCTTCTTTCTTGAGCCCCTAACCCTGCACCTGTATGTGTAGCTTGTTGTCCTGCACCCCATGCTCTGCTATACCTTTTGTTGGGTTCGCGCTATGCTTGGTGAATTAAATGGGCTTGAAAAGAGGAGCAGGGTGCGTATATAAAAAGGAGTAGCCATGAGAAGAAGATGAAGAAAACCAAGAAGAATAACTCAAAAATTCCCCACAAAAATGAACCCCACTTCCTTTTTTCTGTATCTAGATAACTTTATCTTGTGCTAAGCTTCATTCTTGTCCAACCAATTGAAACAAAGGAAGGAAGAATCAAATTTTTGCATCGTCATCGAAGCTCGTCAAAGCAATTTAAAAAATTGTTAGGATTTTGAAATTAAGGTAGGAGAAGTCATTTATTCTTCGTTTTAATATTATATAATTGTTCCTGATCACTTTTCGCATCTTATTGAACTATAAATTAGCCAAATTAGGAATGGATTAGGTAAAATCGATATGCTAGTTTCTCATGACCGCTATGGCTGTTGTGCTTGTGATTCTTCTGATTTCTAATCAAATTCTGAATGACAACCTAATCTAAAGGTAGAATAGAGGGTGATTAGCTGTTTAACATCAAAAATTGGATAAAACTAAGGTAAAATTGAAGATGACAGGGAACTCAAAACTTAATTTTTGATAGGTTATCAACTAAGGTTACTAGAGGAGTTCTAGGTAAGGAAGGTGTTTGGAGAAAGTGGAGAGAATAAGGAAAATGGTTAGGGAGAGAAAGAGGAGGGAGTAGGAAGAGTTTGAGAGGGAGGGTAGAGAGGAAGAAGGAGGAGGGGTGTGAGTTAGAGGTAGAAGACGAAAGGCAATAAGTTTATTGATATAGGGGTGCAAAGAGTAAAGACAACGAGGGGTGTGAATAGTAAACAAGAGGGTGTGAATAGAAAAAAATAATTTTATTTTAAATTTTAATTCCAATAAACTGAATTAGGATGATAAATGTAGAGATAGAAAGTTAAGGAGGAATAGAAGGAGAGAAAGAAAAGGAGGAAAGAAAATAAAGATAAAATATTCGAAAAAGATGATTTTGTCCTTTTCTTAATTTTTTGAATAAATTTCTTAATTAAATTTTAATATTAAGTAGTTAAACAAAGTAGAATCAAATATAAATATAAAGAAAAATGAGAGGAGAAATTAGAGAAGAAAATAAAAATAAAAGTCATTGGAAAAGACTATTTTACCCTTTCCTTGTTATCTTGAATTGTAATTTTGACATATTGATTGAAATTTTATTTAACTTTGAATTTGGATATTCCTATATCATATGATGATAATTTATTTTCTCTACTGATGGTATAAAAAATTGTATGTTGTTGTAAATGTATGTAATTGACAGTAAAATTTTACAAGTAATCTTAGGATAAAAGATGAACTGGAAAATTATCCAAACAATAGTTGATGAACACTTATGTTAGTCATTTAAAGTGAGAATGAAAAAGATTTATTACAAGACTATTGAAATTAAAAATCAATAATAGAGAGAGTCTAATGACTGGAGAAGGGAAGAATTGAATAGGTTAAAATTCCTAACGAGTGAGAAATAAGAATTGAGATTACAAGAGTTAATCACAAAAAGTACCTAAGGAATGTACGCAAGCTTTGGTGAGTCCTTGGGGGTTAGATAAGATGCCAAGTTGTGAATCGCTCATAGTAAAAAGGGTGTCATGTAATCGGCTTGGCGTCCTTGACAAAACGAAACATTACCAAGATTCGGTTGAGAGTATCCTAGACCAATTACTAGGCATGATATATACTCCCGATCGTTGACACACTCGTATAAGTCCTCCAGAGATAGTAGTATTGGAGACTACAAAAGGTCATAAATTGATGTAAGTATTTACATGTGTATATTAATATGATTTTATTTAAGTTTCTTTTGTTCCAATGTGATGTAAGTATTTTCCTCTAAAGTTCAATACATACAAGTATTGTAGTTTTGTTAATAATATATGCTAAATATTTGAAAAAACAAATTAGTTAAGATAAAAAAATGTGAATAAGTTATTAAAAATAAAAATTATAAATAATTTTTTAACACTTTTTTTTAAGATTTAAAATAATAATATACAACACAATAAAAATATCTTATATTGAAATAATAACACAATAAAATTAAATAAAAAATCTTTACTTATATCTTTGGATTGAAATTTCTTGAACATTGCATAATTCTATTACAAGTATTATTGTTATAATTTTATAAAAAATAAGAATCATCATTAACTCTTTGTTCTAATAATAATCATTCTATAAATATATTTACATGAATCTTGATATTAAAAGTTGTAGAGCCATAGCTAGGTTGATAAGCCTACAAAGACTCAACAAATTGTAAATAGCAATACCATTACACTGCATTAAACTAAAAAAACCAAATAACCTAGATTTTTCAAGCTTGGATTGCATGAGTTTAAAGAATCAAGAAAATTAGGTAAACGACAATACAATGATTATTTGTTTTGGTTTCTCCATTTCGTTGGTTGCTTCCATCCAAATTGTTAAGAACGTAAGTTCTATTAAGACGTCTAAGAAGAAACATAACAATGAACAAGATTCTCTGTCACACCCCTATGACTGAAAAGAGAGAGAGAAAGAGAGGTAACATTAGAGATGTTGTTATAGAATAATGCAAAAATAGGAAAAGGCATAAAAGGAAAGAGACAAAATAAAACGAAGAAAAAGAAGAAGAAAGAGGTTAGGAAAGAGAGGGAGGAGAAAAAGTGTATAAAAAGGGATGAAGAGTTTGACATATGGCAAAAGTTTTCTCAAAAGTGAATAGTAAAAACTCAATTAATGATGTTTGATTTAGTTAAAAATATAATTAAAATTAATTTATGTGATAATAAATTAAAATTAAATAATAAAATCAATTTAAAATGCATTTAAGATAAAAAAAAAAGTTTCCTTTTTTAATTGAAATTCAAATGAATTTTCCTTTTTCATTAGGGAAATAAGAGTTGGATTGAAGCAATATAAAAGCTTGTTTTTCTGCATTAACCCATATTTTACAATTTTATACTTATTAAATTTATTTTTCATCTTTGCATTCATCTTTTCAAATAGGTTTGTGAAAAGTCTACGAAAATTACACACATATAATATTTAACCATTCTTCTAGTGTGTTTTGTAACTCTTTAATTGGTATTAGAGGTAGACCTCTAGGGCTGAGCATCTAACAGTACGGGGAACAAAAAATTTTGAGATGGAAAACAAAGGGCGTGCTACCAATAAGCCTTCTATGTTTAAAAAAAATCAACTATAACTACTGCAAAAATAGGATGATTGCCTATATCGAATTATGTAATACTGACATGATGGACGTGGTGGAAATAGGAGAAGGTAAAGCCCTTTGAAGAATTGAACACCATGAACTCTTTCTCATCACCTAATCTCCAAGTTAGCTTACCTTTTCTATCATCAATTAATGCCCCTCCTATGTTGAGGAGTGGTCAACCAAAATAATTGGGATTTCTTTATCCATTTCCATGTCCAAAATGACAAAGTAAGCAGGAAAAATAAAATTTCCAACTTTTACCAAGAAGTTCTTAACTACTTCTTGCAGGTAGGTAAGGGTCATATCTATAAGATGAAGATATATGTTAATAGATTAAGGTTCTAGTAGTTTGAACTTCTTAAACACAATGTAAGACATTAAATTAATACTAACACCTAAATCACATAATGCCTTATTAAAGAATGAATTGCCAATAGTTTAAGGAATTAAAAAACTTCTTGGATCTTTAAACTTAGCTGGTAACTTTTTCAAAACAATAGTAGAGCACTCATTAGTAAGGCTAATGGTTTTAAAATTCATCAATTTCTCTTTATTGGAAATGATTTCTTTTAAGAATTTGGTGTACTAAAATTTTGGCAATGGCCTTCAAAAGGAATATTTATATGAAATTTCTTAAACATATCTAAAAATTTAGCAAATTTCTTATTTTGTTGTGTATTCCTAACTTTTTGTGAGAAAGGAATACTTACCTCAAGAAGTGTTAGTACCTTCTTCTTTACCTTTTTTTTGTCTTTTTTTGACTCCCTTCAATAAGAGTCTTATGCTCAAGTGGTGGAGTAGGTTTCTCCTTCTTTATCAGCTTAGTCATGGGCTTTTCACTACTAATGCTCACAACATTTACCTCATCCCTAGAATTTGGCTCTGTTTAAGAAGTCAAGGTGCCTAGGGTCCTTTGAGAAATCAAAGTAGCCAAGTTAGCTATTTGGGTCTCCAACGACTTCATGTAGCCCTCTATCTTAGCCATGTATTGCATCATGGTCTCCTCTAATATGGGTTCTTTCTCCTCTTGCTTGGACCTTTGATTTTGCATATGAGGTGACCAATAGATATTCTAATTCTGCCTCTACTTAGGTCCCTGATCCTTTTGGTCCTTCCAAGAAAGGTTAGGATGATCTCTATAACATCCCACATTTTGGAAATATATATAATTATATTTCTAAAATTTATCTCCTATCTATTCTTGGTTTATTTTATTTAGAATTTAATTTAAAGAAAATTTGTAGTATATTGTTGAGGAAAGAATGAAAGAAAATAAAATTTTAGTTAGTAAATATTTGAAATCTAAATAAAATATAGAAATTTAATCCTAAGAAGAATGAGGAAAAGAATAAAAAATAACAAGAATCAGAATTAAAATCAGAAAAAAAAATTTCAGAAGTTAGCAATAGATTTTTGAGAAATTAAATAAATAAATAAACAATTATTTTTAAGCAAATAAATTAATTCTTGTCAAATAAACAAATTTTTATGGAAAAGAAAATTTAAATCAAATAGAATAAAATATAAATAAGATTATAGGATTTTTAAAAGAATTTTAAAATTATAAAATAGAATTTATAGAAATTAAAAATAGAAAAATAAGAAATAAAAATAGAAAAGAAAAAGAATAAAAGAAAAGGAAAGTAAAAGAAAAGGAAGAAAGATGATGGGAAGGGTCAAACCCGCAACCCTAAGGAGAGATAGGAAGACAACATTTTTGCCAACTAAGCTACCCACGTGGGGTAGCATATAATGGAAATAAAAAGCACAAGTAATAAAAGCGCTGAGTCATATGAGAAAAATAAAACGCATAGAGAAAAAGGCTTTGAGCAAGGATTTGAAGGCACAACCTTAGGGATGGAGAGAGAATGGAAATGTAGGAATTGTCATTTGACCACTAGTCTCATCGTTGCTATTTTTATGAATTTAAATCTAGTTAACTTTTCGTAAAAACGCTTAAACCACCATGGAAGCACCTTCGTCATCCCTAACCTTGAGACAAAATTTTTCAAAAAGCTGAAAACTCTGCTCTGAGCCACCCATGCCCTGCCAGTGCCACCCCTACCACTGCGCAAACCTAGGCAAGCTTCACCATGAATGAATCGAATCATGGAGGTCGATATAAAGTGAACCAAAGATCGAAAATTCAAAAATCACAAAGAACTTCGACCTTAAAATTCTCTCTCGTTTCTTCACCAAATTACCTAAAATTTGTCCCAAAAGATTCAAAATTACCCCATGAACCTTTCTGTTGAATAAATTTGAAGAAATACGCAGAGAATCACGAGTTTGTAGAGGTTGCAGAGCTTCGCTATTAACGAGTTGTAGAAGCTTCAATTGAGGTAGGAAGAGTTACCTTTTCTCAAAATTTTGATTATACTTACATTCTATATGTTTTCAATTTGAAATTTTCACAGGTTAACGTGCTAATTCATATTAATCATCCTTAATTGAATCAGAGTTCATAGGATTCAAACTCTATAAAATTCGAATTCGAAAAACCTTAATATGGGCCTAATTTGATCAATTTAAGGTTGGAAATGGTTGAGAACAAGTCGTTCAAGGATTCTGGATAGTTTAATTACCAAAATCGTGAAAGAAAACGAAGATTAAAAATTTGAAATCTCTGGTTCAAAACCAGAGCCAGAGGTTGAAGAGTAAGAAAAAAATTACTAGTTTACCCTTTAGTTCAAAAAGTTACCAAAAATACCCCATTTCTATTTTTTTGTAATTTCTCTACCATTTTTGTTCATCCAGGTCTTGAAATAAATCTAGGGAGTAGTTCTACCACTGAGGATAAGAATGAAATAAAATTTTCTCAGAAAATTTGATGAAAATCAAATTATTTTTAAAAATTCCAAAAATACCCCTAAGTGTGAAAATTGAAAATTTAAATATGTTTTGATCAATGAACCAAGGGAAAAATATCAAAACCTGTTTAGAGTCATGCCTAAAATATTTTCACCACTTTTAAAATTTCAAAATCCTTAAAAATAAATTATATTTTTCACAATGATCAAAATGCCCTTAGGTTATAGAAGTAAATATTTTGTCCTTTTTAAACCATTCTAATTTCTATAAAATAGCCTAAATATCTTAATGAATATAGAAGTATCTATATTAAAAATTTAGAGTTAAGAATCTGAAGAAAATATTTTAAAGGTAAATTTCTACAAAATGACTAAAATAACCCTAAGGTATAAAAATGAGGATTTAATCATTTCTAGGCCATTCCAACTTCAGGAAATATGATCTAAATTATTCATAGCAATATTAAGACCTTTCCCAAAAGTTAAGGTTAAATATAAAAGAAAAATCTTTAACAAGGCAAATATTTATAAAATGACCAAAATACCCTTACTTTACAAAAATTCATTCTTATTTAGAGTTGTCCTTTTAAACTCATTAATTTATTTGGAAAGCACTAGAAACCTACATATAAAGAAGTCTAAGTGGAGCTGTGAAAAGAAAATCCTAGAAAATCATATTTTATTAAAATGACTAGAATACCTTTGCGTTAGAAAAATTTAATTTTTCATTGTTAAAACCTTCTAAGCCTAGAAAAGACAAACTTATAATACTTGAATAACTATATGGGATGTTATGAATTGAAGATGAGGATAAGATTACCTAAATAATATATTTTTTGAAAAATGACAATTTTACCCCTGTCCTATTGTCTGCTTGTAAAACGTGTGATTATTTACTATGAATCAATGGTTATGCATTAGAATGTATTGTGTTGGTAATATACATGTTATTTGAATGATTTTATTATCTTTGAAAGACAAATATCCTTATTAACTGTTCATCAATGACAATAATTCTTGGAAAATCATAGGATAGTTAATGAACAGCGATATGCTCAGACAATGATCGATCTAGAATTTTTGTGATGAATAAATGGATATTGTCCATTGAGAATTGTGATATGACATTAGTACCACTATAAAAAGAAATAGAAGAGATGACAGATGTAATAAGGTAGATTTAACCAAAAACTCTATCGAGTGAGAATTTAAGAATGGAGGATGTAATGATTGATCACAAAAGATACTTGAGGAATGTACATAGGCTTTGGTGAGATCTTGGGGGTATATAAGATATCAAGTTGTGAACCGTTTGGATAAAAGAAGGTGTAACAGAACCGACTTGACGTCCCCGACAAAGTGAAACATTATCAAGATTCAGTTGAGAGTACCTTGGACCAAGTACCAGGCAGGGTATGTACTCTCAATCATCAACCAAAAGTTGCAAAGATTGGATATTCAACGATACGCTCATATAAGCCCTCTCGAACTTAGTAGTATAGGAGGCTACGAAGGGCCCTAAAACGATTAGAATACCTAAATAGGTACGAATGATGAGAGGAGAGACTACGTTAGTTAGACTATCCCTATTTTGTATGTATGTTCTAGAATTGATAGCTCATTCTTACATCCACTTCTCTTTCAAACTAAGCATGATTGACAAATTTCAACAACTTTTTTATCTGACGGCGTTGCCCCTAGAAGGAAGATGGACCTATGACAGGGTTCAGGGTGATGATACCTTCATAGGGTACGTCCGCTTCACCTTTAAACCCACCAACATCGTAGTATCCTAGCAATTCCACCATACCAATAGTTCTTTCTCAAACCTCACCTCCTAGGTTTCTTAATGTGCCAGCTAATTAGAGACGACCTCAAACTCCTCAGCCTCCTCAATCATCAATGGGATTAGTACAGGTTGGTAATATGCACCAAAGGAATGAGTCACCTGATGAAGAAGATCCCTCTGAAGCTTCATATTAGACTAGAATAAGATGTTGAAGAGTTTAGCTAAAAAACATTTGTTTCTACTATTTTGGATCATAATGTTTAAAAGAATGTATAACTTTTCTATCTTATGTATATTATATAATGAGAACTAGGATTGAAAGAATTATGATGAGTTGGTTTGATTGACAAATTGTAATTCCCCGAGTTATTTAAGATGTAAAGTTTTATCTGCACAACAACTCTGAAAATAATTTTTATTAAATAAAAGAAATAAAAAGGGGTATTACAATCTCTCCACCCTTGATTATATGAGTTGGAGTAAGGGTCATATTCCATACTCTTCTTACTAACATAATTCACCTCTTCAATTGACTTAGCAGGAGCATTATTTATGGAGCAATTTGCACCTATATGCCCTATCCCCCACTAATCACAAACAGGTGGGTTAAAATTAGTGTTCAAAATTTGTGTTTAAGCCTTCATTAAAGTCTCCAACTATTTGGAGAAAACATTCAACCTCTTACCAATGATTGAACTAGATGAACTAGAATCCACCTAGTGCATTCTAGTTGACTTCTTGGTGATCCATTTATCTCTAATTGTTAAGGTGTGTTGGTGAGATTTGGAGGCCTACTTGAAGATTTTGGAGAACTAAGGGACTTCAAAAGCTTGGATCTTTAGTAAGAAGAGTTCAAAGATACAAGTCTGTAAAGACTTGTGAACCTTTTGTTTTGTCATTGTGTGAAAAGATTGTTTGCTGAATAGTGGCGAAGCTTGAGAAAAAAATCGAGACTAAAATAATTAAGATTATAATATATAAATTAAATATACTTTGAAAATATTATTTTTATAGAGAATTTTAAGCATTTAATGATATTATTTAAATATTATTTATTTTCTTAATTAATTGTTGTTCATGTTATTAAATTATTTTATTAATAATATTCTTTAGGTTTTTGTTTTTATAACATTTATAACCTCATTTGCTACTGAATAAAAGAGTTGGAAAAATTATCTTTAATTGTTTTTGTGAAAAAGTTGCAATAACATCTAATTTTTTTTTTATAGAAACAAAATTTGTATGACAAGATGCAAATATAATGTTTTTTCTATGATGTTTTTAACAAATTTAAGAAAATAACAATATTTTTGTCAAAGTTATAGCAAAATTTGCAAAATATTTTGTAGAAAAATTCACAAGAAATATAATAAAAAATTCTACATAAAAGTTTTGCAAGAAAAATCCACAAGTTTGAGTCATAAGTATAAAGTTTCTTATATATATAAAAATGAAGATATAAAAGTTATAGAAAAATGAGTTTGAAAAAATGCCAAATATAATTTTATATTATGAAAAAGCATTTAATTTATGAAATAGGTAATGTATAAAAGGTGTTCTTAAATTAGCCATAAGGAATGAAGTTGTAAAATATTAAAAAAAGTGTGATAATAATAATATATTTTGTTATCATCTTATTAGTATAAAGTATCCATCAAGAAAAGTTGACAACTAATCTCTGATAGAAAATCTAGCTAATCACTTTTAATAAAATCTTCTCTTCTAATTATATTTCTTTATTTATAAAATTTGAATTTAAAATCTTACTAAAACAGACTAAGTTCAGTATTATTTAAATCATCAACTTATTAGTAATAATGATGTTTCGAGAGTTATTTCTAGAAAATGATAAAAGATAACCTACAACTAAAACATTTAAATGTGTGTATATTCTCCTTTTTGAGGTTTTGTCTCGAGGGTATATTGATCCCCCAAAGCAGCGTGATCACATTATGCCATAAGTCACATTAATCATAATCACCTTATCTTCTATACAAAACTTTACAAATTTAATGTTAAAATTAAATAATCTTATGTTACAAAAAGTACAATCAATTATTGTTATATATTTTATAAGTGTATTACAGGGTAACCTCCACTAGTTTTGTGACAATGCTTAGAGTACTAGATAAGTTACATATAATGTGTAGAAAAGGGTATAAAATAATTAAATCAAAATCTGGAAAGAATAATAACAAAGTAAATGCTCAAATTCCCTCTGGAATATTATGAAAGGAAATTATTATTGTAAAGAGATACAATTTTGCAAATGTACTTAGCTGGTTTTTTAAATGTAATTAGAGAAGTTTGGCGGATATTCATCTCTTTTATTTATCATTTCACATTTTGTGAACACAAAGAGTATATTTTGAATTGACGCTAATACAAATTTATTTTGAAACATAGAATTCGCTAAAGCTTATCCAACCAAGACTCTTTTAGAATCCAATTCCTTTTAGCATGCTTAAGGGTAAAAATTATCAACAATGCTATTGGTTGTTTTTCTCTCTCGATTCCGTCATATATTAATATCATAAATTTACTTTGTTTCATTTCTATCCAAGCACCAATATATATGCGTATTGACCTGCCCTCACGAAAGTGATTCCTACGTCTACCCCACTATAGAGAAAAGCCTTGGAATTTAAACATTTAAGCATAGATATGACGTAGACAAATTGATTCCAGCTTGGTATAAATAATAGGACCCTTCCCATGCTATTCCCTAGGAAGAAACACAGACCTTCTTCCAAGTGTTCTTCCCATTATTCTAAATTGTTCTCCCTTTGATTCTCTATTATTTGTTGTGTCCTCCTTTTGGTTCTCTAATATTTATTTCCACATTTTTCTCAAAGCTAGCCTCCCCAAATTCTCCAACAAATCATAGTAACCATAATGACCACCGAAAAGTTTAGATGTTGTGCAAACTTCCTTGAGAACTCTAAACCCTACTTTGCCATGATTGCCTTACAGTTTGGCTATGCAGGCATGAACATTATCACTAAGGTTTCCCTCAACCGTGGCATGAGCCACTATGTGCTTGTTGTTTATCGCCATGCCTTTGCCACTGCTGTCATCGCTCCATTTGCCATCATCTTTGAAAGGTTTATAGAACAAACATAAGTTGTTTTCTTAATATAAAACCATTACAAATTAATGCTAATGCATGGTTTCAATTTCACAGGAAAGCTCAACCAAGGATAACATTCCCAATTTTCATTCAAATTTTCATCCTAGCTCTACTTGGGTTAGTCCATAATTTGATGCACTAGTCATATATATATTTAGACCATGTTTGTTTCATTTAAAATTTGGGAAAAAATTTGATTTTATTGACAAAGAAATATTATTTCTTCGAAGAACTAAATACATTGATAAATGAATAAGTTGCTTACATCATGTGTTTACTATGATAAACAGGCCTGTGGTTGATCAAAATTTCTACTATGCTGGGTTGAAATTAACATCCCCAACCTTCTCATGTGCAATGAGCAACATGCTGCCTGCCATGACTTTTGTGATGGCAGTTTTATGCCGGTAAAATTAAGATAATTCCAATAAGAGATGTTTTTTAATGTTTTTTTTTTCTTAATTTATCTCTAAGGATAGCTAATAATTGATCTTTGTGATGGATGGATTATGTGAAAAAGGATGGAGAAGATCAACATGAAGAAGGTGAGATGCCAAGCAAAGGTGGTGGGAACATTGCTGACAGTGGCTGGGGCCATGTTGATGACCTTGTACAAAGGCCCTATAGTGGAGATGGTTTGGACCAAACATGCACTTCATCATCATGGGCAAATCAACAATGCAACAAATACCACAACATCTTCAGACAAGGATTGGTTCATAGGCTCTGTCTTCCTAATCATTGCTTCCCTTGCCTGGGCATCACTCTTTGTTTTACAAGTAAGACCGCATAAAGCAAAGGAAAATATTAAATATATATTTATTTTCTATTTTATCTAATTTTTCCACAATTTTATTTATATTTCTTTCTTTTTTTTTATTATATCACTTATCATGTCTATTTTTTTTTCTTAATTATTTCTTTACAAAAAATTATTAAATAATTCTAAATTATATGATCTAAATTAATATTTACATATTATATCATATAAGTATTATTAATTTTTTTTATCGTAAACTAAAAAACTTAAATATATATCATACTGTGATATAATTGATAGATAATTTTATTTCTTAAATATATAATTAAGTATATGAATTAATCCTTGATTGGAATATCAAACTCAAATATATATATATATATATATATATTGGAATTACAAATACAATTTTCAACAAGTTAATAATTTCTCTTTGACGGTTGAGTGCACCCTAAAGTCTGGAGAACGTTTTATCATTACTCTAATGCAAAATTTTGGTACCTTTTTGTGATGTCTCTTTGTTATGTTTCTTTGTTATGTTTGTGTTTGTTGACGTTAAGTAATAAAGATTTTTGCTGCATGTTTATTGAACAGGCCAAAGCCCTTGAAACCTACAAAAATCACCAGCTAAGCCTAACGTCACTTATCTGCTTCATAGGCACTATTCAAGCTATTGTTGTAACTTATGTTATGGAACACAAGCCATCTGTGTGGGCAATTGGCTGGGATATGAACTTACTTGCCGCTGCCTATGCTGTAAGAATAAGTTCTTTATTTATTTTTCTTCCATTTGATTAATTATTAAGGGACTCTTAATTTCTCTAATAGTATGTTAGTAAATTGATTAATTATTTTAATATCTGTTTATTAGGGTATTGTTACATCAAGCATAACATACTACGTCCAAGGCTTGGTGATTAAGAAGAAAGGGCCTGTTTTCGCAACTGCATTTAGCCCTCTAATGATGATCATTGTAGCCATCATGGGCTCCTTTATCCTTGCAGAGCATATTTTTCTTGGAGGGTAACTTTCTATAATCATTGGTTCCCATTCCCACCTTCTAAGAAAGTACGATTGAAGACCCTTTTTAACGAAATTTAAATCTTTATCAGAAAATATAAAAAACTATATTTTTTTTAAAAATAAATTAAGCCAACATGTACTCAATTATAAACGATACAATCTTGGACGTGGTGACTTTTACCCTGCACATATTAAACTATAATCTTAATCCTCGACAGAGTACATTTGATTATTACCTTTCGGTACTCCGAGAAGAACATATACATTTAAAAGAGCATATATATTATGACATTTTCTAATTACATTATTACTACCTTTTCTGTACCCACAAAGAACATAAGTATTACGACCACTGTTGACTACAGTTGTCATTACATTTTAAAACAAAACTAGTACAATTAGCAATTCATATAACAAATTAAAATATAGATTTTAGTGATAAAATCTTCTTTTTATAAAAAATCAAAGTTTTTTTTTAGTTTCCCAAGACTTTATTTTAAGTTGTCAATTACGTATTTAATTAAACTTTTTTAATGAAAAAATCATATTTTTTATCTAATTTTTTTTTTAAAAAAACAATTATTCGTATATATAAAAAAAAATCAATCTTTCCAAATCTTGTACTAAACTTGTTGGAGATTTTGACTTTGGCCTTGTGGGTGCAGTGTGATTGGTGCCATCTTGATCGTTATAGGCTTATACTCAGTTCTTTGGGGAAAACACAAAGAACAAGTGGAGAAGAAAGTGGCAGAGGATATACACTTGCCTGTGAAGGGTGCTATGGTTGATGGAAATCCAGGGTCACTTAATGATTCCTCTGATAAAATATCAGATTCCAACATGGTCTCTTCACATGTTATTAATGTGTCTATCCCTGAGCCTCCCACGAAACCTAACAATTAACCAAAGAAGTGAAGACATAAGCAATTTCAAATGTGAATAGGGATGGCCTTTTCTTGTGCTTTCACTTAGTTTCAATAGAAAAATTTTGGCTTATTAAAAAAAAATAGGGATGGCTTTTTTTTTTTTTCAATTTTATCCGGCATGTCATCTTTTCGTCCATCATGTTGCACCTTGATAGCAAATTCTCCAATTGCCCATTAATCAAAAAGGAGTCTGGTTTGTTTCTAATAAGCTTTATTTAATTTTGTAGCACTTCAAACTAATTAATTTTTTAAAAAAAAGATTAATCATGAAGTTTATCTTTTTTCGCATAATTGTCCGAACAGTTTTGGAATTTTCTACAACTTTCCATTTTAATGGAAGCTGACACCCTGATTCAGATCCCACTTAGGCTGATAGTGGTTTGAACTTTTTATGAATTGATATAGCATTGTGCATTGTTGTGAATCTAGTTTTAGTGCATTGATCTGATGCCTCATTCCCATATTCCTACTAACATATATGCCGTTTGAAATTAGCACAACAAATTAGATACATGTGAATTGAAGATGACACATATATTGTTGATCATGACAATAGATATACTGAGAATCAATGCCACACGATTCACAAATTTCTGAACGAACTTCTTGAATCGTGAACCGTAAAATTATCAAATATAGGGTGTTAAATTTTATAAAATGCCACTTGTAAAGCGGGTAATGCTTAAAGGCTTAAATAACAAATTTGGCATTATAAAATAGAGAATTTTTATTTTAATCTTTTAATTTTTTTTTTTTTAGTCTTAGTAAATTTTATAATTTTTTATTTTTGTTATTTTTGTCAAATAATAATATTACCCAATGAAATAATAATATTAATAATCTGATGACTCATCATATTATCAATGAATTTGACAAAATATTATATGTAATTTTTTGAATAAATTTTGTTTTTAATTTTTTATAGATTTAAAATAGTTGATGATATCATATTAGTTTATAAAGGATTTAAAACGTAGTTTACTAAAAAAGTTTTATTTAATTGTTTAACATGATAAATTAATGAATTGTAAACGTTATTGTTATTTAACAATTAAAATTAAAGTAAAAGAAAACAAAATTATAGACTGGGACTAAAACTAAGAAAAAGCTTTAAAGGGTTATAAATATTTGATTAATAAGGACATATTTGTTATTTAAGCCAATAATAAATGTGCATCATAGAGATTATGTGTAAAGAGGGTTCAGGATATTTTTAATAAATTTATTTAATATTAAATTTGTTAAAGTTGTAGAAAAAGAAAAAAATGAAAAATGTATGCAATGTCATTAAGATATAAATTGTTATAAAAAAAATAACTTAAAACTACAAAAATTTAGAAGCAAATGAAATTGAAAATAAAGAGAATAAAAAAAAATAGGGTTTTTTTTATGTAAATAAATATATCCTACTTTTAGGTATAAAGTTACAATTCAAAGGTAACATATTTTTTTTTAATGTACGAAGGGTGAAATATAAATAGTCATAACATAATCACAAATAAATATTTATAACACTTTTTTTTGAACATGTCCATTATTTAAAATGTATTTCATTAAAAAATTTACTAGGAATAATTATGTGAGACAGAAATATAGTGAAAAAAAAAGGTATATTATTATTTAATACATTATTATCTATCGTCTCATTAAAAATCATGCAAGAAAAATTCAATGAGACAAAATCATGATAAAGAAAAATAGAATACAAAATGTATTTATTTTTGCACTTTAAGCAAACAATCATCTTGTAGACGATATAGTGTGAATCAAGAGCTAGAAGTACACTCAAGCTCCATAAGAGATTCTTTACAAATTCCAAGTGTAACTATTACAAGAGGTGGGCTACGAAGTTCAAGGAAGCATTAACTGGACTTGTTCATGACATTTGAGCCAAATATAATTCTATCAAATTTGAATTTGAGCTCAATCTTGGTTTTACACTAATTTTGGGCTAAAGATGGTGTTATAGGAGTTTCACGTCAACACCACTCAAATTAAGGAGCTTGAGCCATCAACTATACATGGATTGGTTGAATTAAAATGTTCAATTTTGTTGTTTTAGGTTGAAAGAGTACTTTTACGACTAGGTGATGTATTTGGAAAAATTTTAGAGCTTATTAATTGTTTTTTCATTTATTTTGATTTAATAATATTCTTTTTATTTACCCTGGGAATAATAGTTGTATTCAATTGTTACATAATTAAATAGGTTGATTAATGTGGGTTAAAAATGGTCTTTTCATTTGTTTTGTTAATGTGTTGTTGCATAGGGATTTAATGTTTAGTTAATTGCCCAGGTCATCTAGAACTAAGTTGAATGAAAACAAGTATTATGAACATTTATATTAGTGAGACTTTTTCCTTTGGTTCTTTTTAGAATTTTTTTGACTTATCAGAGTTTAATCATCCTTGTAGCGTCTCAAACATTATGATTTATCATGTCTTGTACTTGAGGAAAATGGATCACTAAACCTAATTCATAGCTTTCTTGACTTGTGTGTTTAAAGGTTCTATCTAAACCTTCCTAGGTTCACATCATTTGGTTACCAAAGCTTTAGTCTTAAAATCAAGTTATATATCTTTAGTTGTCTTCTTGCAATTTTTTCCATTGTCCTTCTTTGCTTTCTTTTATTGGATTATCATTATTTTCAATTTTTTTTATTTTTCATTAAAAAAGACACCAGTAAAAAAAAGTAAAGAAAAAAACAAAGTGAAAAATTAAAAAAAAAAGTACAAAAATAAAAAAGAAAAAGACAAATGGTGTTGATTTTTTAGTATATACAAATCACTATATTATGTTCTAGTTATTATTTCTTGAGTTATTTTCTACACATCCTATGTGTACAATTTTTTTTATCCTAAAGTGTTACATTCTATAAGAATTGTAATAACCTTTGATTAAGTTGATTAAGTTCTTTAAATAACTTATAAAGAAGACTAAAATTGGAAAAAGGCAAGAATGTTCATTAAAGAAAACACTGAAACAAAAAGTGAAACAAGAAGGAATAGTATTATTCTTTTTTTAGGATAAACACGTGAGAAAGTGTAAGGATTTTTTTGTTCTAATAATGTTTTCTTGTAGCTTTCCAACGGCAAGGATACCACATCTAGTGGTGACATTCCTTAAAACATAAAGTTTACCTTAAAATTCATGCAACAACAATTTGAGCATTTCAATGTGCTTTATGGAGAAATAAAGAATACGATCAATAGACAAAAAGATACAATTGTGAATCTACAAAAGGAGCAATCACATAGAAAGCCTAATTTTGGAAGGCATGGTAGGAGAAATAAAGGAAGTAAGGGTAAGTCTAAGGTTGAAAATGAAAATATAGGAGAAATTGAGGATGAGTATGAATATGAATTTGAATTTGCTAAAAATGAAATTAGAAGAAATAGGCATAAAAGAGACAAGCATAAGAAAGATGATAGAAAAAGTCCTCTTAGAGATAAAAAATAGGAGAGATGAAAACCCTAGTAATATTAAAATGAAAATACTTTTTTCCAAGGTAGAAATGACCTAGAAGCATATTTAGAATGAGAGAAAAAGGTGAAATTGTTTTTTTATTTTTATTATTATAACTATTTTGAAGTAAAATAGGTTAACTTAGTTGTGATTGAGTTTAATGATTATGTGATTGGTTGGTAGGATAAATTGGTTCTAAGTAGGAGGAGACATGGTGAAAAACTTATAGAAAGATGGGGAGAAATGAAGGCCTTAATGAGAAAGAGGTTTGTTCCTAGTCATTACTATATAAACCTTTATAAAAAAAATACAAAGTCTTAGGCAAGGGTCTAAGAACGTGTTGGAGTATTATCAAGAAATAAAGGTAGTTATGATAAGGGTTGATGTGAATGAAGATAAGAAGGTTATAGTAGCAAGGTTCTTGAATAAGCTGAATAGAGAAATAACTCACATAATGGAGTTGCAACATTATGTGGAATTAGAAGATATTATGCATATAACAATGAAGGAAAATAGACAATTGAAGAAAAAAAAAAGCATCAAAGTATAATATGGACTCTAGCTTTTCTTTTAAATATAATAGGAAAAAGAAAGAAAATAATGTTCCTAAAGAAGGCTTTACAGACAAAGAAGAATCTCCCAACTACAAAGAGAAACCTAATTCCTAACCATATAGAAATATAAATATTAAATGTTTGAAGTGTTTGGTAATAGGTCATATTGCATCACAATGTCCTAACAAGAATATCATAATTATGTAGGACAATGAGGTAATTCCTGTAACACTCTTAATTACAATAATGAAATTTTTTACTATTTTTTAAATTTATAGAGAAATTCAAAATTGGACCATTGAAAATAATCCTTATATTTATAAGGAATTATTTCTCGTCTTTTTATTTTTAGATAAAATCACATTACTTATAAATTTATAGAAGTTTCTCCATGTTAACTCATCATTAGTTTAAAGGCATTTGTTAATATAATTAACCTTAATAAAATCACATAACGTGAAAAATATCATATCTTGGTAAACTTCTAAACCATAAAAGATTTTTGTTTGTATATCCTTCATAATCACATCAATAAATAAGTACTAAGAAAATATTTTTCTTGAAGAAGAAAATTAATTAATAAAATATTTGGTTTCCAAATGTTTTTAACATATAAAAATTTACTTGAACTTCATTATTTTTATCATTAAATCATTATACTTTATCCACATAAATACTTATTAGTCTTGAAATTCAAGATATCCGAGCCATCTCTATTAAAATAGTACATAATTAAATAAAAACCTAATATATCTTCTTTTATACAATTAAAAGATTGAGACTCAAAGTAGTGCCTTCATAAAATCTAACTCTCATATTCCTATCGACACTCGTGAAACATCCTTATAAAATCTTAATTTTCTCAAACCATTTCATTCATGTCATTAGCGATTGTAGTAGTCGTCCATTCCATTGTTGTTTGTCATACCAAACACTAGTCTTTGTCTAAGAAATAAAATAAATGCTTGGGTGAGTATTTTGCTTCACCAAGACTAACTAACAAGACTTTTGGGTCACAAACACAAACATTATCATCCTAGATGACTCTCTCATGAGTTTTATATGCCTAAAAAATAAAAGGCTAGTTTACACTTATACTCATACAAATCCATTATCATTAGAACACACCAAAACTTGGTGGTCTTACTTTAATTTGACCTAGATGATTTATTAGGAGTTTTCTCTCACCTCGGTACTTAGGTAGGATTCTGATTGATCAAAATTATCTTGCTTTGATTGAGATTGTTAAGTCCGCTTTATGCGAAATGTCTCACAACTTGGTGCAAATCATTCCTAAGATCCGTTAAACCCCTAATTAGTTTTATTAATTACAAGTTCGTATGGTCTTCCATGCTCCTAGAAGGTACACAATGACAATCATTTACTATTGTATACTTCTTAGTATACACATGAACGCTACAACCTCTCTCCCACTATTTTAGCAGCTTAAAAACTTCATGTCAACATAACATATGACACCATCGTCATTGATACATTTTGAAGCATCACAATAATCTCATTCGTCCAAAATGACAGATCACCTTGAAGGATTATTATATTTTATTACATCATATTTCATCTCAAACATCTTTATTTTCATCGTCTTTGTATAACCCACTAAAAAATGATTATCATTATTTCTTAAGTCCTCACAAAAAATATAAAATAATTCACCACATTTAATATAACATATTTCACACTAATTATTTTATCTAATTAAGAATAGCATTCGTAATTTGCCTATATTTAATAGTTTTATAAGATTACTCTCAATTTTATGCCTTCCGTCAAATTTGTAATCTTTTATGTTTGTCGCACAAGTACTATTTGTCTTCTACTACGCCCACAATTATTTATGTACAAGGCTCTAATTTCTATTAATTATTATTTCATTCACACAGTATTTTTTTTTTTTTTTTGTTAATTCACTATTGAGTGAACATCAAATTACTTGGAATCACCCTCAATTTTACTAAATACACTCCCTGTTTAGGAGTTTATTTGTTAAGCAAAAATTCAAAACTTTAATTTTTTCAAATTAAAAAAATTCAATATCAGACACATCAAAATTGAATATCCAACACACATTGCTCGAGAGTTACCTCACTTAGTCTCCAAGGTCCAATTTAATAAAATAATAGTCAACAATCCATAACTCTCGAAAATTACGTCAACCTAATAAACCTAACATAAAATAAGTCAATAAATAAACTTAACATACAACAAGCTAGTAAATTAAATTACAATAATAAAAAAATTATCACATTAATTAGTTTAAATAAGTCTTATATAATAAGATTACATGTCCAATAGATATGAAAAATAGCAAATCATATTCAATTATTATGAAACTACACAATAAAGTTCATTATCACCTTTTATTCTCAGTAAAAATTTTCCATAATTTTTTTATACCATTTAATATGACTTTTTAATTAATTTCAATTATGTGTCTTTCTCTATTTTAAGTATTTCCTAAAATACTAAAAATAATTAACAACATGTAATTATTCTAAATTTTTTACAAAAATCATCACTAAGGTCTCAATATCACATAAACAGTTTTCTAATTCCAAATAACAAAATTTATTATCATTTTCTAATTTAATGATACTATTTGTCCAAAAATAGGGCACACATCTTCCTAATTTTAATACATATTAAATGACTTTAAAAAATAATCATAAACTTATCCATTGATCTACAAAGCATATAAACTTATAATAAATTTCTCAAATTCTAATTCCAACCATAACTATTTTTTACCAATTAATTCACCTCTAAGACAAACATATGAAAATTTAACAATTCCAATATTAAGAATAGTTAGACTCCATAATTAATTGTAAGAAAAATCTCAAATCATTCACATACCCAATTCATCATTGCAATGGTTCAGTATTCAAAAAAAAAATTCTTAATAGTTTTATAGAATTTATTTTAGGTCTTAGGCATATTCAACATACCTTTAATAAAAATAGCTTAAAAACAATAAAAGACGTCAAAAAATATGAAAAAAAGAATATCATCGACTCCAAAAGCCCCAAAAACTACAGAAATATCATGATCTTCATATAACTAAACACACAGGTATTTTAATAAAAAAAATCAAAAACAATCTTAGCACCTTTTAGCCATTACTTGTTTTTCCTTAGAAATAATTCTACCAAATTAACAAAAAAAAATCTAGTATGTCACAATGAAATAACATGCTAAAAAGATGAAAAATAATATAATTCATGGAAAAGTAAGAAAATCCCTTATACCCCTTGTTCTTCTATTCAAGAAGCTTGGTTTATGGTGTTAGTGGTGAGTTAGAAGATCGTTTCAACAATACATTAATTGGAGAGGATAAAACTAGGTTGAGTACACTACATTTTAGAGAGGAAGTTAAGAACTTTCAGAGGAGAAGAGGGTTTTGAGAGAATATGAAGAGTCTTTATATGAAATGGATAAGGATGACTCATTTCTTTCTCTTAATAGTCACTTAAATAACTAAATTCCTCTCTCTATCCTTAATCCCAAAGGCCCCTTTCCCATTAAGAATTAAGTCACTTGCTATGTTTTAATTGAGCCTTGTATAGGCCCAATTAAATTTGGTTTTGGTCTATCTCGATTTTTGTGCAAGTTTAACAGTGTAAATTTTACCATTTCAGGAAATTTTTAACAAGAATCTAACTATATGTAATCTTAACTTTAAATAATTAGTTTCCTATATTTTAATTAATTTAATTAATCTTAAATTTTATTTTAATTTTTTAATGATTAATTAATTAATTATTGCATACAAACCCTTTAACAATAATTAAATTGCTTAACTAAACACAATAATAAATTTTTACCTAGTTTTCTTTCTAAACTTAAATTAATAAAATGAAACTCAATTAACTTTAATTATTTTAATTTAAAACCCCGAATCACCTTAGAGATTTTAATTTCACTAATTAAAATTATTACTAATTTATTAGTAAATCAAATGTGTCATTAAAACTCTAATTTTTAATTCTAATAAAAAAAGTTTAAATTCTAATTAGCTTAATTACTAATTAAAATTATTAATTTTATTAAGTCTTAATTTATTTTAATTAATTTTTTAAGCTTAAATTCATTAACTAATTAATTTATTGTTTAAGACTCTAATTCTTAAATTTAGACTAATTTTTTCTTATTTACTAAATGATCCTTCGTAAGTTGATCTGTCAACTCCTTTCCATTGACTTTTATTGACCAGAATTGCTAATCTTTGACTTAAGTTAACCAATTCTTAATAATTTTTTAATCAATCTTTTAGTAATATAATATTTAGTTTATTATTTTTCACTATCTCTATAGTACTAGCTTGAACACTCACATTATCCTTGTAAGGATATCTACAATAGAAATAATCAAAGATTTTGGTACCAAAATTTGTTTGGGTCCTTTTCCATTAGCTTTTTAGGTCTTTCTAGCCTTTTGCTTCCTTTTGACTATACTTACTACAAAAGTGACAATAAATTGTATTGGACTTTTGAACAGATGGTTTAGATTTTATCTTATGGATCCCAAATCCAAATTTATCAAATGAATGATGATGATTTTTTCAAAAGCATTTTGACAAAAATAGATTCATCTAAAAATCTGGAAATGTCTCTATGTAAACAAGTAAGTTCATCTTTCAATTTTTTAATTTCATACGTATAGTCTATGTGATCCTTGTTTGCACAATTTATCAGACTCTGTTCAAGAGTCTTGACTTTTCTAAATAGATTCTCATTTGATTTCTTTAAAATAGGATTTTTAGAGTTTTGTAGAAGAGTTTCTTAAGACATTTCTTCATCGTCTAAAGAATCACCTGAGGAGGAAGATGGATTTTTAGATAAAGACTTTACCTTTATATTTGTACTTGTATTAGCCATTAGGCAAAGATTATCCTTCTCATTATTTTAGTCGTTGTTATCATTGTCCAAGTCTTCTTTAGTGGCCATCAAACTCTTCTGCTTTTTCTTTGAGTGTCACTTCTTTTGTAGTTTAGGGCATTCTACTTTGATATGTTTGAGCTTCCAATATTCAAAGTGGACGATATTGCTACTTTCTTCCATGTGTTTTATTTTGTTTTGGTCTTTCTTTTTGTATAAGTGCTTGTACTTTCCTTACTTCTTCAACATTTTCTTGTACTTTCTTGAAATGAGAGATATTTCCTCATTAGTAGATCTATTTGAGCTTTCTTCTAACTTCTTAGGTGTTTTTAGTTTTAAAAGTTTATTGTTAAGTCTTCTCTCTTCTTTTCATTAACTAGATTCTCCTACTTGGAGAGTTGTAGACCTTTGCTAAACTAGTTGACTTTCAACAAGTAATTTTTCTTCATATACTCTTAAGGTTCCTATAAGCTCATTTAGAGAGGTATTTTTCATATCTTTGGCTTCATTGACTATTGTAGCAATCATTTCCATTTCTTTATGAGACTATTTAGGACTTTCAAGTTGATCTAAGCTTTAGTAAAAGTATCTCCGATTTAGTGAAGACCATTTAAGGTAGTTTGAAATCTTCCAAACATTTGATGAATGACCTCTTCCTCCTTCATGGTGAAGTTCTCGTATTGTCCTATAAGAGTGAAAATTTTTCTTAAACGAACATCCTTTGTTTCTTCATAGTTAATTTTGAGAGCATCTAGCAATTTTTTTGGCAATTCTTAGAGCACAAAACTTGTTATGTTTGTCTCTGTAAAAGCGTAGGTAATGGTGTAGCGTGCTTTGGTGTTGAGTTGTGCATTATTGAAGTCTTCTTGGGTCCATTGTTATTTTGGACGAGTGATGGAAATATCATCGCTAACAATAATATGCCAAAGTTGATATTGTGTTGATTTTATGTACATTTTCACGTAATCTCTCCTATATGGACAATTTTCTCTAAGAAAAGCTAGAGGTCAGACTAAGGATGCACCTTTTGGGATGAGTTTTCCTTCTTAGTTGACCATCTTCAAATCTTTTCCTCTAGACATTGTTAGGTGCTCAATCCTTTAGAGGCTAAATTCTGATACCAAATTATAAAACAAACGAAAAAGACAATCACTAAAAACCAAGTGAAATGATTGTTTGTTCATTTAAAAAGAAAAAAAAAGAAGGATATGTTTTAGAATGTAACTAACTCATTATCAAACTTATTTTTGTAAAAAAAAAAAATAATTCTCCTAGTTATTAATAAACAAAAGATAACAAGAGCACCTAAGGAATTTTATACTAATTCACCTTTACAACTAAGACTATATCTAATCCTGACAAACCACCAAGTTTCGCTATAACAAGTTACAAGTATTCTTTTACTAAACCATTTATGGTTTTACAATAAGTAATGTTTTCTAACCTGTTCAAGCTACTACACAAGTATTCTTTCTTAAGCCACTTTTGGCTTAACCTTATAGGTTTAAAGGATAGGTATTCAAGTGACTCTTACAATGTTTGTATTAGACAAATATAAATAAGGCTTAAGAGTTAAACTCTCATATATGCTAAGTGTTTTAGAGCTTTTACAAAGATTGAAGATGATACAATGAAGATGGCTTAAAGAATTTAGCTAATGTAGTTTGTTGAAAACAATGAAAGAAATTTTCAATATCAAGTCTATGTTCCCATTCTCAGTCTTCTTTTATTTATAGGCAATATCTTCAACTATTTGTGGTCTTACAACGCTCTTCTAGTCTTTGTCTGTTGGTGAGATATCTAAATTAACATCAAAGACTGTATTAATTATTTTTCATCAACTAGTAAACTAATTTGTTAATAGAATAACCTACATATCTCTTTTGATAGTCTCTTATCAAATATTACTAGTCAAATTTGAATTGTGTGTTGTAGGTATTGACTTTATTAGAACATGACTTTTGAGGATGACAAAATTCTTTTAAAATACACTTAATTTTTTTTTTTTTATTCTTCAAAACATACAACATAACAATTGGTTTATAGGTAATAACTACGAATGGTAATAAATAATTCGAAGTTCAAATTAAAAGGAACATATAAATAGATGAAGTAATATATATATTCTTTAAACGATAGACATATGATCGATTTAATAGACTATTAGACAAACTATTTGTTTGTCACAGATGATAAAACTTAGTTGTTATTTATAACATCGAAATATATTTTTTTAGGAGTTTGATTTGTCTTTACCTTAACAAAATTATTAATAATCATTGATAATTTTAATTATCAATATTTAAATTTTAATTAATAAAAATTGTCTAATTATTAACATTTAAAAAGTATCACTAATCATAAATATAAATGAAATTAACTTTAATTATGAAACTTAATTGAATCATTAAATTAACAGTGAGATAAAATTTAATAAAATAAATATTAAAAAATAATTAAATTAATTTTTAATCTATCAATTATAATTGTACTAGTCATTATTAATCGAGTAAAAATGGAATAGGTCAATCCCTGATTTTCATTATTATTTTTTTGTAATTTTTTAATTTTAATTAATCTAATCTTTTAAAAAGGAATATTTTTCATGTTGTTTTAATAAAAAATTATGTGTAATTTTTTTTAATAAAATTGTGTATTATTCTTCTTTTTGTTTAAATCAAAATTTTATACATTTGTATAACAAAAAAATTGGATTGGTCCAAACTGAACTAATCCATTTGTAGTTGGCATGTTTTGGTTTGAATTGTGAAAAACAAATTAGGAAAGCCTAAATACTTACAATAAATTTTGTGAGTCAAAGATCGCCACTAATTAATGGCGGCTTGTCGTTAGTTCACATATATTGACTAAAAACCAAAAAAGTTCACATACTTCTTGTGAATATAAAATTTTAAAGTCGAAAATATATAATTTTAGTAAGTCAATTTTTCTAACTTCAATTTTTAAAATTTCAAAGCCAAAAGTAATTGTCTTTTACTAACATTTATAACATTAAGACACGAATTTAAGAATCAATTAAACTTCTTCTCCCTGATTTTGATAATTAATTTAATGCAATAGTTGAATTTATTTGAAACTCTTGACATCACGTAACCGATAACTGAGACAAGTTGTCTTCACCCCACGTGCCCACTCCCATCGCCACCCCAACTTTCTCAACCTCTTCGCAGTCCACACACAACACGACAAACCTCAAGTCCAACATCGACAACAACGTCGTCTGCATCGCACACAAAGACAGAACCGAACCAACACCATCATCATCATCATTCATAGGTCATAACATTACATAACATAACCACCCAAATCCTCACTCTCTTCTCTTTTTCTTTGCCTTTCTCTGACACCAGAAAATGATTATGAACGACATCATCTCGTGTGCTGTTGCTGCCGCTAACTCTTCTCTTCCCTCTTCTTTTTTGGGTCTTCTTCACCTTCTTCATTCCCGAGGTAGTTCCTCCACTTGTGTCCACACTCCCTCTGAGTTTCTCAGGGACGTCGCCACAAGAGAATTCAATGCGTTTTTGTGGCTATCTCTCGTTGTTGTCACCACCCTTTTGCTCAGAAGACTCTTCAGCCTCTTTAGGTTGTGGCACAGAGCGAAAACCATTCCTGGGCCTCCCTCTCCCTCTTTTTTTGGACACTACAAGCTCTTTTCCCGGAAAAATTTCACCTTCACTGGTGGGTTTTTTGTTCTCCCTTCTTTTCACGTGGATTAGTTGAATTTGTAGGTATTATCAGAAAGAAAAAAATTTTATTCTCGATTTTACAAGTAGAAATTTTTTTTATTCTCGATTTTACAAGTTTTTGAGTATTATGGTGATATGGGTTCTTGTGATATGCTGGTGTGTGATTCTTTTGACATGGGTTTTTTCATGATGATTTTTTGTTTTGCCCCCTCTCCTCTTGCCACGTGGATTAGTTGAATTTGTGGTATTTATTGGAAAGAATCAAATTTTTGGGTTCTGGTAAAGTGAATTTTGAGTTTAGTGTATTAATCTGGATTTTGCAAAAGTTATGGGGTGATATGGGGTCAGGTGTTATGCTGGTGTGTGATCTGTTTGTTATTGTTATCAGAAAGAATTGGTTTTTTGGGCATTAATGAAGTGAATTTTGGGTTAGTCTATTAATCTGGATCTTGCAAGTTATGAGTGTTATTATCGTGATGTGGGGTCTTGTGTTATGCTGGTCTTGTTGTTGATGTCATTTTTCCTGTTATTGTGCGTTTGGGAATTTGTTGTGGATTAAAAGGGTTTCGTGAAATTTAAGACTTTCTGTTTTTTAATTGGTTTAGTTGATGAGTTGGTTATCGAGTTATAGATGGAAAGAGAAGAAGAATTCATTCATATTCCTCCCACGTCAAATATCCTTTTTGTTAATAAGAAGTCATTAATGAAGTAAAATATGACACGGAAGTTCAAAGAACAGTTAATATTGGTTTCTTTATTTCTTTTGTACACGTGGGATATTATTCTAGAATGTTGATTAAAGGGATTTTGTGTAATAATGTCAAAGTCAGGTTCTTTTGCAGCTTTGCACTTGTTGTGATTTGTTTTTGGCTTTGAGTAATGAATAATATTATGGTCAGATGTACATTATTTTAGACTAATTATATAGGCTATTTGGATTTCCAGATGTGTTGTCAGAATCCCATCAGAAGTATGGATCTATTGTTAAGCTGTGGTTAGGTCCTACTCAGCTGTTGGTGTCAGTTAGGGATCCAGTGCTAATTCAAGAGATGCTTATAAAGGCCAAGGATAAGTTGCCTTTTACTGGAAAAGTGTTTCATCTCGCCTTTGGGCAATCAAGCCTCTTTGCCCCTGCCTTTGAAACGGTGACATGTGAACTTTGGTGTTTCTGATTATTGAGTTACGAGATGAACTATGTGATTTGTTCCATAATCTTCAAAATTCTTGGGTTCATTCTGTTTTGACTTTTGAGGCATCTTAGTTCTGATCAAACTACTATTTTGTTCCCATATTTTTATTATGAATCACAAATGTTGTCTGAAGAAATTAAAAATCCTGTTGTTTTTATGTATCATGTTCTCATTCTGACTACAGCAGCTTGGAATTTAATTAATTGTCTTTAGGTGCAAAAGAGAAGGGAATTATTGGCAAATGAACTAAATGAAAGATTGTTGAAGAATGATGATCTGATTCCTATGAAGGTTGCTGATTTTATCACAGATAAAATAGAAAACATCAGAACCAAAGGAGGTATTGATTCTAGGTTGGTTTCTCAGCATATGGCTTTCACAATAATGGGAGCCATGTTCTTTGGAGATGGCTTCTTGGCCTCACCGAAGGCTGCAATTTACGAGGAACTGTTTATGATGATCGCTAAAGATGCTTGCTTTTGGGCCTCCTATAATGTTACTCCTTTTTGGAGACGTGAATTTTGGAGGTACCGATGCTTATGCACAAAGTTGAAATGCTTAACTCAAGACATCCTTCAACATTGCAGAAAAGGCTGCAAATTTTCTGGCCAGACTGACCAAGAAGTACATGATGAAAGTTCCAACAAAGAAATGAAGTCAGCACATGGCGGACAATGCTGTTCTGATGATGAGTTCCAAGATTACCATTTCTTTCGTGACCTCAAGGATCATCAAGATGGTAAAGAAGAACCTTGTTGTAACATCATGCGGGTGATGTTTCATGGATGTCAAACTGCATCTGCATTAATTGCCAACGTATTGACTAGGCTTGTCATGCATTCAGAAATACAGGATAAGGTCTCAATCTTTTTATTCTGTCTCCACAGTATCCAATTTGTAATTGCACTTTATTGTGAATCATTTTATTTTAGTTTGTTCTCCAATGCTCAAAACCAAGAGTCCAATTCCTATAATCAGTCTTTTTAAATGATTCGCTAGATTTGGTGAATCTGTTTATGTACAAAGTTAAAACCACTAGCATACTTCGGTTTTACAATCTGCTTGATGAGAGGAGGAGTACTGGTTAAGGTGAATTTGTTTAAATAATTGAAATTTTCTGATCCTTTCGAAAGGACATTCTATGTTAGGAAATATGCACTTGCACTTGACCTCTGTTTGCTATATGCATCTACTTTTGCCATGGCAAAAGTTACATTTTCTCACTTCCGTTTTTGAGGTGAAGAAACTATTATTTTGTATCTTTTTGAAGAAAAACCACACTTCTGTTAGCATGGTATTTCATTTATATGCTCAAAGGTGTGTTTAATATATGATTTTGAGTTTCAAATGCTGTGTTTTTTTATGAATAGACTGAACGCAGTCCATGATGTTTGCAAGGCAGCCTGTTACATATTAACATGCTTTTGCAGGTTTATTTGGAGATTAGCATGGTAGGAAAAAACCCATCAAAATATGAGCATGAAGATGTTTATAGGATGCCTTTATTACTGGCTACAATTTATGAATCTGCACGTCTTCTGCCCACTGGTCTCATGATGCAGAGGTGTTCTTTGAAACATGGTGAGATATTGCTTCTCAAGCAAGCATAGCATACTTTACTGTGTATTAGGTGTAGTTTCTTGTGTACAAAAGCTAACTGATTCATAATCTGTGCAAGTTTTCTTGTTTAGTTGTGGGCATTTTATACATGTGATTGTTTGTGCAGCTTGGTTAAGAATTAACATTGTGATAACAGTTGGGAGCTAGCATCCCATCTCCACAACAGCATGACAAGTTATTATTGGTTGCTTCATTCATGATTTCAAAATACAGATATTAAATTTGAATATTCTAGTTCCTTTATGTCATCAAATAGGGCTAGTTTGAGAGGAAGATTATGGTAATTTATGCAATACCAATATGATGTACATACATGCTTTGGAATAATTATTATTTACAGTTATTCTTAATGGCTTAAAATTTATTTTAGGATTGCCTTCAAAATTTCTATTTATACTCCTGCTGGTATTTGTATTCATTAATGTTCATTCCTATGTCAGACTTGAGCTTTACAACTGGTGTAACCATTCCTGCTGGAGCTGTACTGGTTGTACCTGTTGAATTAGTACAGAAGGATGACTCCAGTTGGGGGAGTGATGCAAGTGATTTTAATCCTTACCGATTTCTATCAAATGGTACAAAGGGATCAGGTATGAGCCTTGATGCTTCAGAAACAGGCTTTGTATATTAGGAATCAAGAATCATAAATAAAACAAGGAAAAAAATGAAAAAAAAAAAAAAAACAAAACTACAGCGAGAATTGTATTTTCTTAAATATTTTGTAACAAAAAAATTGACTGAACCTTCTAAGAATCTGGTAGATATAACAGTTAGAAGCTAAGATGAGATTGGGTCCATCTGTCCATGATAGATACAAAATCGAGGGGTTGATTGTCTATTAATATTATTAGGATCTGAAGCTCATCCTGCATCACAAAAGATCTGTAAAGAAAGTTGTGGAAGGTTAGCTGCAGGCCAAGAGCAATAGGCCATGATAAGTTGTCCCTTTGTGATACCTTATTACTCTTTTGATCACTTGTCAATGTCCTCAAGGTTACCCAAGTGATGTTAACATGCTAATATTGTACCCTACTTATGTGATACCTTAATTTTTGTACTTTAAGTAAACTTTGTAGCCTTTTGATAAGAAGCTTGGGAGAACCTTATAAGCACCCAACACTTGGGAACCCTCCTTTAAAAGCTAGTTGTTAAGGGGGTAGAACCAAACCATTTAAGTACTCTGCTAGGCATCCCTTACTATTTGATGTGGGACTTGGTACCTCATAATATCCAAGTTCCTATCATAGCGCTCCATAATACCCAAGTCCTTATTAGAGTCACACCAAAAAGCTAGGTGTTGTAGTTGGAGAGACCAAGGCCTTATAAACCCCATATAGAATCTCATACTTCCAATGAGAGACTCAAATCTTATACCTTGCAATTAGATCCTAACATCCTACCATGCTTTGCAATCCTAGCACTCATGTGGGCTAGTTATGCACTAGCTATTTGACTAGTCATTGGTGAACACTGAAGTGTCAGTGTCACCACTCACACTACTTGTTTGCTATTGAGAGCTATAGTGGTTTTGATACTTATTAATAAGAACCTTAAGAGAATAACACCACATAAGCCAGTTGTTGTAGTTGGAGAGCTTGATGTCGTACAAACCCCACCCTAGAATCCCTTAATCCAATGAGGGAATAGAGTTTCATACTGTGCAATTGAATCCTAACACCCTCACTGTAAATTTCTTTTTTACTACCATTGGCATTATGACAATACATTAGAAGTTGGTTTAGTTTCTGTTTGAGGAGCTTTTATCATCTCACACCTTCTTCATGCTCCCCCTTCTCCTATATGGTTGGGCCATCTTAAAATGAAAAGAAATTTTGTATAATTTGGAATGATAATTCACTAGTGTGGCTAGTATGATATTAGACCTTCATATTCTAAACTTATAAGATATATTCTTTGTAGATGGTAGAGGGGAGAAAATTTTGTTGCTAAATTATTACTAATCTTTTTGATATTGAACTCTCAGGTTCTGTTGAAGACCTTTCTGTTACAGGATTCAATTCATTTGTACTAAATGATCCAAATGAAAATGCGGCATTTCTTCCTTTTGGATCTGGTACACGTGCTTGTGTTGGACAAAAATTTATCATCCAACTTGTTGCCTCAATGTTGACATCATTGCTAAAAAAATATGAGGTTCGTCTTATGAATCAATATTTTTGCTCTTGCTACCTCCTATGTTATGAGAGAAAGACCTGAATACAATTCTAAATCATAAAGTTACATAATGTCTAAAAGAAAATAATGTATTGTAGTCTACTAGGTGGTTAATCACATATGTAATATTTTTATTTATAAATAGCAAGGAAATATAAATAGGAAAAAAAAAACTAATAAGGATAGAATCCCTGATTTGTAGTTATATAGGTTTCTTTATTACAGGTGATAAAATATATTTTTAATAGAATAAATCATATATTTAACACTCCTCAAGTTGAAGTTTATATATTATATGATCCAAGCTTGTTATAAATGTCATTGATTCAAAAATCTTTAAGAGATTTAGTAAACATGTCTGCTAGTTGATCATTAAAGCTGATGGAGTCAGTGATGATTTTTTCTTATAGTACATTTTTTCGAATAAAGTGACAATCAATCTTTGTGTTTAATACACTCATGAGAGATCAAATTTGACACAATATGGAATGACAACTTGATTGTCACACACTAATCTAGTATCTTGAGTGTTTTCAAATTTCAGCTGATGAAAATGTTTCCTAAGCTATGTGATTTCACACGTAATTGTTGTCATAGCATAGTATTAAGCTTTGATACTTGATCTAACAACAATGTTCTGGTTCTTGCTCCTTTATGAGATTAGGTTTCCTCCAATAAGAACAAAATATTCAAAAGTAGACCTCCTATATGATGGTGATCCAACCTAATCAACATTAAAGTAATAGACAATTTTGGCATTGTCTTTATCTTCATATAGTAATTCGTGGCTAGTGCATTTTTTATGTATTGAAAAATGTGTATCGTAGCATCCCAATGATTGTCATAAGGAGCATTCAAAAACTAGTTAACAACACTAACTACAAAGACAATGTTAGTTCTAGTGATAATAAGGTAATTAAGTTTGTCTATCAAACAACGATATCTTTTGGGTCTTTCAGTGGCTCCCTTGACTCGAAAGAAGCTTCACATTGGGATCCATAGGATTGTCACTTCGACAATAGTCAAATACATTGGTCTTAGTTAAAATATCTAAATGTACTTACATTGAGAAATGACAATGCTAGAGGAGGATTAAACAACTTCAATTTCGAGAAAGTATTTGAGGACATTAAGGTCTTTTGTTTGAAATTGGTTGTGAAGATGAGATTGTAGTTGAAGAATGTCATTTGAGTCATCACCAGTAATGACAATATCATCAACAAAAATTACCAAGTAGATGCAAAGGTCGGATGAAGAGTGTGAAAAAATATGAAGTGACATCAAATTATACCAAACTGAAGCAAAACAAAATTGAAACGACCAAACCAAGTACGAGGAGACTGCTTTAAGTCATATAGAAATCGACAAACCAAACGAGAATAGTTGGAAACAATAAATTTGGGTGGTTGATCCATGTAAATTTTATTACTTAATTCATCACGTAAGAAGACATTCTTAATGTCTAGTTAGAGCAAAGGCCAATGACAGATGACAACTATAGCAAGAAAAAGGCAAAAAAGGTGATTTTGGTCACTGGAGAAAAAATGTCTCCATAGTCAAGACTAAAAATCTAAGTATACTCTTTGGCTGCTAAGTGAGCTTTATAACAATCAATAGTGTCATTTGGACTAATCTTTTTGGTATACACCCAACAACTCACTATAGTCTTGCCAGCAAGTAAAGAATTAAGTTCCCAAGTGTTATTTGCACGTAGAGTAGTCATTTCCTCCAACATCACCTTTTGCCAATTAAGATCAACCATGATTTCACTTGTGAGTTTAAGGATAGAGATAGAATCCAAGGAACTAATAAAGGAAAAATATAAATGAGATAAACAAGCATAATTAAAAGAAAAGACATACAAAGGATTAGGATTACAAATAGAGTGAATACCTTTACAAAGAGCAACATGAAGGTCAAATGCAGACAACGATGGCGAAGGGGCAGTTGGAGTAGCAGATGATGCTGGTGGATTAGTAAATAGCATTGCAAGTGGTGGTTGTGTGCGTCTATGGTAGGTAAGTCATGGTGATGGAGAAGGGGTAGCAATTGGAGCTAGTGCAACAGGCAGAACAAAGGGCAGGACAACTAGAGAAACATCGTCAACTATGAAGTAGAAAAAAAAAGTGTAATTTTAAAGAAAGTCACATATGCAAAGACATTAAATTAGCATAATGTCAAAAAAAGCAACAATGCCTTTTTGAAGATGAAAAATCCAAGGAAGAGACACTTAATAGATTTAGGCGACAATTTATCTTTATCTAGTATAAGATCATGAACAAAACACATGCATCCAAAGACTCGAAGAGGGATATTGTATAGAACTTGTTGAGGATACAAGATGGTGTATGAAATTTGATTATCAAACACAAATGAAGACATCCGATTTATCAAGTAAAATGTTATGAAAATAACATTACCCTAGAAACGAAGGGGGACATTATAATGAAGGAGGAGGGTACAAGTTGTTTCAACTAGGTGACTATTATGTTGTGTTGTGTGGGCGCATGATGTTTCATGAAAGATATCCTACAAGGTTAGAAAAGACTGAAATTGGAAAGACATATATTCACAAATATTGTCAGTACATAGAGTTTTAATTGTAATATCAAACTGATTACTTATTTTATGTGAGAATCCTTGAAAAATAAAAAAATCACATTAGAACGATTTTTTATTAAGAAAATTCATGTACATCTAAAAAAATCATCAATGAAAATAATAAAATATAAATATTCTAAGATTGAACAAACACGACTAGGATTCCAAACATTAGAGTGGACTAATATAAAAGGTGATACAACACGTTTATTGACATGAGGACTGTATGTTTGACTAATACGACTCACAGTGAAGGGTGGTAATGAAAGAAATATTAGGAAATAAAAAATGTAATTTATCCATATTAAGATGACCAAGACATTGATGAGCAAGCTTTGTAGAAGCAATGGAAACACAAGCCACCGACGATGATAATTGGTACAATTCTCCAAAATCATGTCTTCCTCAAATCGTCTACCTGGTATGCCGATCTTGAATAAGAACAAAGTTGTTAACAAAAAAAATATAGTAGTTAATAGTACAACTAAGTTTGCTTATTGAAATTAAATTTAAAAGACAAACAAGAACATATAAGACCAAGATTAGGGATAAGTTAGGAAGATGGCGACTTTGTCCAATGTCACGAATGGGAATACGATAATCATTTGCGAGAGTGACAAAAGGTAAAGAGTTTGAAAAAGACAATTGAGAGAAAAAGGATTTGTTACTGGTCATATGATCTGAGGCACCAGAGTTGAGCATCCAAGGTCCAAAGGAAGGAAACTGAGAGACAAAGGCAGTAGGTTTACTAAACTAAGCCACAACGATAATAGACGATGCAGGTGGTTGGATCACATGAAGCCGAAGAAGATCATGATACTCAATAATGGAGATGGTAACATCTATAGGTGGGGTAGAAGGGTTAACTACAAAAGAAGAGACAACTTGGACAACATTTATTAGCTTCGATTGTTCTTTAGCCTTGGTGAGAGATTCAACTTCAACATGACCATAACGTTTGAAACCTTCTTAGAATAAACCTTCTTGTTCTTATGTCATACGTCATAAGTAGGATAAGTTTGAAACTAGAGTTAGAGATTGGGAGCAAGAGAGAATAAAAAAATACTACACAATGAAACATAAATTTGCTACCAACAAGGATGCTCAATAGTGGGAACATCAGTAACTTTGGTAGTAATGTGGTTGGCACGACTTTGACCTTGGAACCACAATTGTACAATAGCATCCCAAGTGTTGTAATTGGCAGTCCTTGTTAATGTTTGCGTGGGATTATTAGTATAGTGATAAAGGTTACATCAGATATGGAATTTGAAAAAAAATTGTGAGAAGCCATGGATGAAAACATCTAAATAATGCAAAAAATAGGTTGGCAAATGTCACTGGAATGGTAAAGGGTAGGAATAATTTGCTAGAGGATGGGTATGGCCAAAAAAAAGTGTCACGTGTAGATCTAGGCATTATGCGTGAGAGTCATGCGTTGAAGAAAGACGACACATGAAGTGTGTGCATCGGTGAATAGTGGTGGGTTGGTGCTTGTGGTGGTCGTCGGACAAAGATGACTCTAATGGTGGGACTATGTCAGAGAAAGAAAGTTTCAACGATGGCCAAACATGGTAAATAGTGGTTGTGACACTGTTCACATGACGACACATTGTAGTGAAAAAAAAATAAAAACCTAAAACTACCGATATCATAAAGGAAAATAATGTATTTAGTGTATTACATATTTAACCGCACAAGTGATTCTTTTATTTATAAATAGCAAGAAAACAAAATAAAAACTAAAAAGAATTGGATTCATAATTTGTATTTTTACTAGTTTTCTTATTTAAATAAGATAAAACATATTTTTTACAATGTCAAATATTGAATACTTATCAATTCAAAAGAGGAAAACATAAAGGAATGGAAAGTGAGGAAATGGACAGTGAGAATAACTGTACAAATGCAAAGTGGTTAGTGGTGCACTTATTATGATGTAACTTGTAAGAAGTTTGTATTATTTATCTCAAGAGTCTCTAAAATAGGGTTAATTGTGGTGGTCTTCCAAGGTAAATGGTGAGCAATGGTAGCATATGAAGCAAACTAAATAGATTTTAATAAGCTGAATTAGAAGAGTGATAATTGGCATATATTACAAGTGTTTTCTTCAAGTTATGATCCCATGGATGTTAAAACATTAATTTTTTTTGTGATCAGCATGATATATGGTTGCTACTTCATATATAAAATGTGCAATTGTTCTATAACAACTAATGTTGGTTTTGAATGCAGATACAACTAAACTCAGGGTTAGATGATGACTCAAACCCAACCTTGAGGAATAATCTTCTTCACTGTCATCCTAATTCACAGATATTATTTGTGAGAAGGGACTAGTGAATGAGAAGAAACAAAAACATATTATGTAGATAAAGTTGATGTTGTAATTCAAGTCAATGACTCCAATATCTGGATCATACTTTTTTTATTTTCACTACACTACTTTTTCCAAGATGAATGGGGAAGCTCTCCTTTGGCTCATTGTGGTAATTGGGAGGATGAATGTAACCTGAGTTTCTTAGCTCAAGTTTTTTTCCTTCCTATTTTTAAACATTGCCTTTAGTGTTGGCTTGAGCCTTTACACATCTTTTTGTTGGTGTTTTAAGCACTTTGGGTCTATTGTTGCTATGGAGCCTTTGGTTTTCCTTCCCCTTCTTTGGATGTAGACCTCTTTCTTTTTTTATTTTTTAATGTTATCAACTTTTTCACTTCTTGAAGGAAGTTGGTTCTTGTATCCTGATATTGTTAGAATAAAATGTACTTGGATAGTTAGTATCTTAACTATCAAAATTTATGTGGACCATTTGTTTAACCTAAAGGAAGGTTAAATATAATTATTTATGTTTTATAAGTTGACATTGAAACGAGAAATTCTATATTGTGCATTTGGGTATTAGGGTGTGGACTATGGAGTTTATGCTTTTGTGGAAGTTCATTGCAGGTACGACAATGAATAGTCATAAAAAGAACAAGTAACTAATGTCTTCATAATATTAATATAGGTATTAAGTAATTTTATTGTTATGCTAATGTTATGTAGATATTTAAGAATCTAAAATAAAACAAATTATAAATTATTTTTGGGCATAATTAATATTATAAATTTTTGTTTAATATTTTGCACTGTCATTTTATTATTATATGTTCAACTTTTAGGCCTTAGAAATTTGTTATCCTTTCTGTTTCCAACTAAATTTTACATTATTTTGCAAAAAAAAGTTAAAGAAATCAGTAATTATTCCTAAAATTAAGGTAAAAAAGTGATAAGATGACTAAATTGTCATTTTCTTTAAATTATATCATTAAAAGTTGAATAGTTATGGTTAGCTATGGGTAAAAAAGAATTGAATTAAATTGTAAATGTAGTTTAGACAAACTGAATTTTTAACTCAAACTGTTTTAAATTGTTTAAATTATTTGAATTATTTTTAATAAATATTTTTAAACATATTTTTTTATATTTTTTAATTATAAGTTAGAATTTAATTCAAGTAATTTAGTTTATAAGTTCAGTTCACTGTTTAAAAAATGAACTTAAGATTAATTAAAAAAATTTAACGTAGTTTAGTTCAACATCAGTTTAGTTTAATTCAGTTTTTTTTTAATAATAGAAAGAATATGTTATTAAGTTATCAAATTAAAATGAAAGACGTCGACTTCTTTATATAACTATAGCTACGATATCCATCTTCTTTTTAGCATTCTTGAATCATTTTAGAAGTCTTTTGACTAATGTCTCAATTCTATGAATATACCAAAATTGTCCAAAAAAAATTGTGTTTATTTAGAAGTCTGGCTGTCAATGTGTCTATGTATCAAACATGTATATATCATTTTCATGTCTATAGCAACTTCATCTAGCACCCTAGCTACTCAATTCCAAGGACTCAACCAAAATAGTGGGTGCCATTTGTAGGTTCATGTCTCAAAACTCTAATGTCATCCTTAGAAAATAATGTTGTATTTAGAAGATATATTGATGTTTGTTTTTTTCTAAAACAATATTTACTTGTGGTTTACAATTTTAAGACATTTAATAGGATTAATTTTAAGACAAAGATGATTATGTTTTGTGTTGCTTGCAAACTCATTAGATTTGCATACTCCTATTTTTTTTTACAAGAATTCTAAAGAAGTCCCACTTTGATCTAACCATTTCTCCACACAACATTTGTATCTACATCTCATATTGTGGATAATTGATGCCCAACAACTATTGTTGTCTTGTTTGACATTAATAGATTGGAGATGCTTGTTTGTTCCTATCTTATTGATAATTATTCTTTATTATTTTGTATATGGTACCACTTCATTGATATATGAATACATACTTTTTGGCTAACCAAAAAATAGAACTATATTGAATGAGTTATAATTCAACACCCCAAGCACTAGTATGACACTTATGGTTTGTTTTGTTCAATTGAAAATTAAAAAAAAAAAAAACAAAGAAGAGGAAGAGGATAGAAATGAGTGAAAGAAAGTTATTTGTATGAGTGAAAGAGGAAAAAAGTTCTTTTTAAAAAAAAATTTGTGAAATCCACAATAAAAAAGACTTTAACTACGAAATAAAAAAAAATAGTGTAAAAATCATACAATTATTGTCTATGTCTGCATTATCTATCTTTGTGCCTATACATGAGTAGGCAACCGGTTATGAAAAATTTATAAATGGTTATGTTTTCCTTTCACTCTATACATTTAA
>JAMLFT010000600.1:0-39515 GCA_026544285.1 Pachyrhizus erosus | reverse complement strand
AAAAAAATTATCCCATTAATTTATAATATTTATTAAAAAATAATTAAAAAAATATCTTAATAAAAAATTAATTAATATAATAAATAATTTTAATTTATTTTTATAAAAATATATAAATAAATTTAAGAAAAGAGTGTCCTGATATCATTCATGTCTAACTATACATTTTAATATACACACACGTTAAATACTTTTGGTGGTAGTTTGAAGATGCAAACATTGTTGGTGCCGTGCATTGGCAAGAAGATTCCACATTGGTTTCTGCCACATTCTTCGACACCGTTAAGAATCCGACCAATTTGGTCCTCCACCATTAAGGTGATCATCGATCATCTCTTTCTCTTTGCACGTTTCCATGTTCCATCTCTAACTAACCTTTTTCCTTCTCTTCACGCAGATGGCTGCAGAAGATTACACTTTTGGGCCTTACAAAATACACCACACTGAAGTGTTCTACTCCACCCATCTCTCTTACGCCATGGTCAACCTGCGTCCTCTTCTCCCTGGTATCAACATAATTCTTCGAACACCCGTGATTCACTTCGTTTTGCCTTACCCTTTCACTTTCCCTTTTGTTTTTAATTGATTTGCTCAGCAAATAATAAAACCAACAAAAAAAAAATTGTCTTTTTACTGTGTTGTTTACGAATTCGGTGTCTTTTTTGAGATTAAAAAAGACCCATTTTGATAATTTGCTCGTTTTTTTGTCCCTTTGCAGGTCATATCCTTTACACGGTGATAGGGTGGGATGTTTGATTTTCTTGGTAGTTCAAGACTGAATAAGACTTTTAATTGGGTGAATTTCATACTCATGGTTTTAAAAAAACGTTCTGCAACGACGATTTCGGCTATAATGTCAAGGTTTTGAGGCTCATCCCGACCGCAATTGCGGGCAAATTAAAACCTTGTGCATAATGTCTCACTCACTGTTTTGGTTGGAATATCAGTAACAAACAGAAACATACTTGTGTTGAGTTTTGTTGCATACTGATACTGCAGTACATTACATTACATAGTATACAAAGACCATGTAATCCAGCACAAAATGTTTTGGGGTTTCCAGTCCTTGACTGCAATGGACATCTTATTTAGTGTACTTATAGGGCTTCTTTATGTTATCAATATCTATTTTGATTTATAGATTCATCTTGGTCACTAAAATGCATTCAACTGATGGTAGATTATCCATGTAATTAATTGTTAGACATAGGAAATTCATTTGTGTTCTGCATGTTTTGGTTTGATAGTGTTGGAAGTACAGATAGCCTTGGGTGGTTATGTTTATTTCATAGTGAATCCCTAAAGAATCTTTAGTTTTTGGTGCAAGATTGTTTTATTTTGCATAATGTAAAGTTGTAAGCTTGATTGCATACGGCTATGTAAATGTTTGGCTTAACAGTTTTTACATGTGCTCATCTGTCCAAAGCGTGAAGTTAAACGTTTTGTTGATCTCACTGTTGATGAGACTTCTGATTTATGGCTCACTGCACAAAAAGTTGGCAGGCAGCTTGAGAACTACCATAAGGCTTCATCACTTACTTTTGCTATCCAAGTAAGACTCATCTGGAGTATGCTCAACTCGTTTACCATTTATGTGAACACAATAACACTTTCATTTGTTAGCATTATAGTATAGTAGAAAAAGTGAGATGTTTAAGAACTTATTGTCCAATATTTGTGTGGCATGTATTAATATTTAATTATTGTTTCAATTCTTTTCTGCGAAGATTAATGTAGATGTAATTATTTAAACAAATACTTTTGGTTTTTCAAGTGTCGCAACTGTGCAATTTTGGTCCCTTCATCAGTCTTTTGTTAAATTTTTTAACTGATTTTGTTGATGTGACATTGAATGATGACATGACAACTGACGCATTGTTTGGAGCATATGTTGATGTGGCTTAATTTCACTTTTGGCCCCTCATGTTTGTGATATTTGAAGGACGAAAAGTGTAATTAGGTTATGTCTACATATGTGTCAAACAACACATCAGCTGCCTCATCATTTATATGTCATTATCAAGTGTGACATCAGCAAAATTTGTTAAAAATTTAATGAAAGATTGATGGAAGGACCAAAATTGTACAATTATTATATCTCGAAGATCCAATTTATACAATTGAAACCAAAGACCAAAATAACACACTTGCAATATATGAGGAACCGAGAGTAAAATTAAGCCTTTTAACAATTATTTTCTTCCTAGCTTTTGTTTTCCAAGTTAGTAGGCATGTGAGACAAAAATGTGCATTTTACTTGTTCTCTGGACTACCGTTTCCAAGTTACCTCTTGTCTAACATTTTGTAGCTTCTTTTCGGTGAAATGTGAAAATAGCCGTGATCTCCATTATTTGATGTTTAGGCAATTTCCTTATTGATGAGATGACCAAATAGTAATACTAAGGGGGAGTTCAATTTTTTTATTTTAGCCTGTAACTTAATATTCAAAACTGTACAAAATTGATATAGAATACCATAGGTACTATTCGTGATGTTCTCCAATTGAAATTGATATTTTATCTCAGTAACTGTTGCAGATTTTAGTGAAATGAAGTACTAGTTTTGATTGGAGAACACTATGAACATCATTTATGGTTCTATATCTAAGTTATGTTCTTAAAATTCCACCACTTTTACAGACTGTGTTGTCTGGATGATATGCTACTTGTGTCTCACAAAAATAACCGAGTTATCTTTCTGCTCCTTAGGATGGGCCCCAAGCAGGACAGACGGTACCCCATGTTCACATTCATCTTATCCCTCGGAAAAGTGGTGATTTTGAGAAGAATGATGAGATATATGATGCAGTAGGATGGATTTTTTTCTTGTGGCTATGCTGTTGATTTTTATACTGTTTCATTTGGATATGTGATCTTTATCTGCTGTTTGTCTTGGTTCAGATGGATGAGAAGGAGAAGGAATTGAAACAAAAGCTTGACTTGGACAAGGAGAGGAAAGATAGAAGCCCTGAAGAGATGAGTCAAGAGGCAGATGAATATAGAAAACTTTTCTTACAACATGTTTTCTAGCAATTGAAAGTGAATTCTGTCTGCATCATGTGACCAGATTTTCTGAGTGTAGACAATTTTAATGCACTTCCTTGTAACCACAGGAAATTTATTCCGCTGCTTTAGATTTGAGAACTTTGAGTTGCAGTGGAGCATACAAGTATCACAAATTTCAGTCTCATGGGAGACTTATTATTTATGGTTACATGTAGCATTGTACTGAAGTTCAGGGTTTGGTTGAACTCAGAGTAACAGCACTTGGGCCTCTCTTTTTATTTTAGCCTCAACTTTGTTTGGTAGTGTGGGAAAAGTATAGAAAGTTCCATTCAGAGAGCGTCTTCTCCTTTTCTTATTTATTTTTTTTTTTTTGTACAAAAAAATCAATTATCATATAATTACAAAATTATATGTCAATTATAACCAAACTTTTCGTAATTAATGTTTTTGGTTCTACACTCCACTTTAACTTTCTCTGCACTTTAGCAAAAAATGCTTTGATATTCTGTGTACAAATATTTCTATTAACCCATTTCTTCCTCTTTCTCAACTTGTTTATTTATACGCAGTTGTTGTTTCTTTTGAGAATATTTAATAATTTATGGTCAACAGTCAACATCTTTGAGTATTCAAGCTAAACCAGTTGCTTAGAACCAATTCTGTATACTGCAGCTAAACCAGTTGCTTAAAACCAATTCTGTATACTCTGATTTAAATACATTTCCAATTATTTTTAGTTGCAAAACCAATTTCAAACCTATGTTTAACCTTCAAAATGCAACACATAGTTACATAAATACCTACCCGACAAGTGTCTTATTTTGAAGTCTCAATTTAATAATTTTCTTGCGAGACTAGCTGTCATATAAATAACAAGTATTGAATATTGACTTAATCAACCACTCAAATAACTAATTCACACTTTAAAATGTTTTTGCGAAGACTTCTTGATTGGTAAGTTTCCCATTAATATTTCAAATTAAAAGACTAAGGGAGTAAGAAAAAATTATAAATAAATGATAAAAAAAACTAGTATATAGAATTTCTATACCTACAAATTCAAAGCAATATCCTGATTGAATACCATCTGCTGCCTTCTGTTGCTTCTAGTTACTGCATATTTCTAATACATTCATCAGGTGCATTATTTTCTCTCTTGCCCCCTCCATTAAGGTAAATAGAAGACTAACCAAAATCTTAAAAAAAACATTATCCTCGTTATTTTCTTTAAGCATATTAAGAATAACGATTTTGTTAGATGGATGTTGAATACTATGATTTTGGGCCTCACAAGATCCACCATAGTTCAGTGTTTTATACAAGTAATCTTTCTTTTGCCTTCGTCAACCTGCGTCCTGTTGTGCCAGGTATGCTTCTCCCTTATCTCTATGTTTTCCCTTCTCTGATGATTATGCTTTATTGTCTCTGATGTTCAAAGTATTCTCTTTTCCATTTTATATTCGAGATAAATTAAGTTATTTTTATTAATTTGTTTGGAAGTGTGATGAAATTAACAAAAAAAAGGTTTAGTTGAATGCTCTGAGTGTATGCATATACAGTGAAGAAAATATTAGGCTTGTTTAGTTTGAGACAACGTTTTTATAAGCTTTCATTTCCTCTTTTTCTCAAATAATTACAAGACTGCAACTTTATTTTTTTCAGTTATTTGTATAAGAAATAATGAAAACAATAAATTCTTTAAAAAAACATTAAATAAATTAAAAATAATATGACAATTTTCTAATCATTTGCAAAAACAAGAAAATACGTTTTCTCGAATCTAGGGGGCAGATAAAAATGTAACAAAAAGCTATAAACAACAAATACTCCATCTATCTCAAATTTATTTCAATTTTGTTCTTTAATAAATATTATTATCTTAAAAATTTAATAATATATTTATTAAAATTAAATAAAATAATAATAATATTTTAGTAAAATTATCATTTAATGAGTGTTATTTTCTTAAAATACTTATCTTTTTTTTTTCTTAATCTATATAAAAAAACATTAAATGTCAATAATTTTGAGACAGAGAAGGTAACATGTAAAGTTATGAAAAATAATTTCAATTCAATACTGCATAAATTTGAGATAAATATAACGATAAAAAAATAAGTAATATTTTTTTGTGTAGTATAGTATTACTAGTGCAATTAGTGCACTGTATTTTACATTGATTTATTAGATTAATAATAAATTTAAATTTAAAATTTATAAATAATGTGTTCACTTTTGAATCATTTCTACTTCCAAAGATGTAACTTGCTAATTGACTTTTTTTTTTTTTCCATTTGCAGGTCATATCCTTTTTAATATGATGTAAACAATACATGCTGTGTCGAGATGATTAATCCATTTTCAAAATTGGGTAAAATTCGAGTTGAGCCATTGCTAAAGCCAGCTAAAAGAAGGCATTGCATATGTGATGAGTCTTACATATCAGTATATGTAGCTTCATTATATAATTATAAGGGTCACTATTGACAAGTTTGAAGAGTCTTAAGAATTATCTGGCTCATAAGTAATTTGCATAATCTAAATCTTAATCCAGTTAGCTATATGAAGCTGTACTTGGTTAACTTAACAATATCTACATGTGCTTGTTTGTTCAAAGCGCGAAGTGAAGCGTGTTGCTGATCTCACAGATGATGAGATTATAGATTTATGGCGCATAGCAAAGAAACTTGGTAGGCAGCTAGAGAGCTACCATAAGGCATCATCACTTACATTTGGTATCCAAGTAAGACAATTGAAGAAGACTTTAACCATGTGGTTTTTAATTTCTACTAAGTTCTATAGTCAAATTCTTTTAAATAAATGTATTTGTCTAAGACTTGCATGCTATCATGCTTCTCCCATTTTCGAACCTAACCAAATCATGTTTTATGAACCATAGGATGGACCTCAAGCAGGGCAAACAGTGCCACATGTTCATATCCATATCCTTCCACGAAAAAGTGGTGATTTTGAGAACAATGATGACATTTATGAAGAAGTAGGATTGAAGCATTTGTTTTACATTTTAAAATAATTTATCTGTGTTATGCAGCTAGATCTAATATTGTGACTTTGTTATGATATTTACTTTTTATTGAATGATGCAGATAAATGAAAAGGAGAAGGAGCTGAATCGAGCGCTTGCGGTAGATATAGAAAGGAAAGACAGGAGCATTGAAGAAATGGCTATTGAGGCTGATGAATACAGAAAATTTGTCTTTTGATATTTCAAGTGGCACTAGAAATAAAATAGGAAGATTGCCAAAAGAAAATCTAGATAAAAATGTTGATAATAAGGAAACAGAATTTCATGATTCTGTGTTTCATAATAAACATTTATTGTATCAGGAATTCCCAAGAAAACACTGTCTGTTTGAAGCTCCCCCTTTTGTTCTTCAGCCTATTTGGACTATTCCATGTACTTCCTTGTGATCAATCAAGAATTAATCTCTTGCTTTGGAAATTTGAGTTGTACACTTGCACTGAACCTTATGCACGTTGTTTGATAATTTTATTCAACTAATTTGGAAACTAGTCTATTCACATGTTTGCTATTATGTGACAGTCTCAAGCTTAAGGAACCGAAATTTTTGTGTATCTTGTGTTAGTCTAGGCATTTTCCTACTAGAGATGAAATAAAAAGGAATACAGAGGAGCCAAATGCAAATAGTAATCGTGCTTTGAGTTGAGAAACATGGCAGAGTTCAAATTGGATAGAAAGTTAAGAGGATTTAAGAGAATTCAGAACTTGTGTTATTAATTGAAACGAGAAGCTACTACAAAATGAGCTACTCTTTGATTTATATACAAGGAAGAAAGACTAACTAATCTAGCTATCATCTTAACTAACCAACTACTTTCTAACTAAAACTATCTCTACAATTTTTATTTGGAGTACATAAGCCTTTATTAATTAATTTATTTATTTTACAAATAGAAGTGCTATATACCCTAACTTTCATGCCAATTGGTAGTTGGTTCTGTTTCAATTAAGAGAGAAAATAGATGATTTAAAAATCTCAGCAGTTTCTATTTTTGTCCACTATTATCAAAACTCTTATTTTATCATGCTATTTTTCATTGATCTTGTCCAAAAGATGCCTTTCTCATTTTGTGTCCTCATCTGTTTGAGCTTGCTTCAATCTCTTTCTCAATCATTCTTCTTGTTGCACCTCAATATACAAGCAAGAAAAAGAGTAAATATATAATTTGGCTTTTGAAACATGTCTTTTATTTTGCTCTGGTTCTAAAAATATTTCACATACAAATTGGTTCTCCAAATTATTAATTTTCTAGCAAGTTCATTAATTTATTCACGGATAATTGGCATACATAAAAGTTACTACTGACTAAATCAATGCAAACACCGTTTTCTTTTAAGGACTAAATGTTATGTTTATTCTAAAAATATGAATTGATGATGCCATAGAAATTCGCAAAATTAAATATGAGAACTAATATAACGAGCTATATCTACCAAAAATGAAGTTATAGAGGTTGAAGATTTTTATAAAAATAAAAGAAATACCAGCAGTACTCCTATTTCTAATACATTATCTTATGTTGAGTAAAAATCATGTGGATGGAAATTCTATTTTCCTTTCCAAATTAGTAGAATTTAAGTAGGTTTTAGTATGTAATTATATTAAATATTAGAAAATAAAAATATTGTTGTATATAGTAGTTCTATCTAATTTAAGTAAGATTTTCTATAATGAAGAATATACATTATTTATATAAAAAATTAGTAAAATTCAAATGAACTTTAACTAATCAAGGAAGTGTTAAAGGGAGATGTTTAAAAGTAGGTTAGATTGGTAAAGTTGAATCTCGAACAATTTGAAAAATTTTAAGCAGATTTTTAAATTATTTTTTTAATTATGTTTTGTAATTTTCTTAATTGAGTCTTTGTGATTTTAAAAATCACCATTGTTACTTTTTGAAAACTTAAAATTGTCATAAACTAATAGTAGAGACCTTTTTTTTTTTTTAATTCAGAGAGCCAATTCAAAAATATGTAGAAATTTACTTGAAAATTTCTAAATAATTTAAGAATTAATTTATTGTGTTACTAAACTTCTCATATCAATAAAAGGAGGGTTAACGACACATTTTTTAATATATTTTTAAATAAAAAAAAAGCTAATAACACGTTCTAACACAAAAAATTATTAAATGATTTAAAATTATAATGATCAATATCAAATCACTTAATAATTTTTTTAACATATTCTTTATTATTTATTAGAATTCATTAAAAATTACATATTTTTATACTCTCATTCTTATTTAACAAGTATTTTTTAATTTTATATTTCTTAATTAATTTTAACTAATATCAGAATGTGTTAAAAAAAATAATGTTGTTAACATTTTTTTTACTAAAATTTATTAAAAATTATAGAATTGTAAAGACTGAAAAAAACATAAGATTTAAAATTTTAAAATTTATAATTTATAATTTATAATAAATTTCAATCAATAATAAAAAATATATATTTACAAAGGTATATCAGATAATTGTGTAGTCACACCTCATCGTTTTTCCAATTTTCCAATAAATATATAATTTTAATTTTACATCATACTAAGCAGTTCATCAGTGTGACAGAAAGTGAAGCCCAGTCCAGGTGAAGTTCGGGCCCACACTGAGGCCCAGAACTGAGAACTGTGTGTGTTCCTGGTTGAAATGGCGGGAGTATAGTATCAATATACTTCACTATCCATGTCAGTACTTTCGTGGCTTCGAACTTTGGGACCTTACGGTTCTCTTCCTCCTCTCGCCACCATGGAGTCCATGCGCTCCGTTCTCAAGGTAAACCCTAAATCAATTTTCTTTACCTCTTAACTTCGTTTTTCCTTTTCACCAATGCTGTTATCTTCAATTTCATCGCTTCCTCTTATTTGTTGTAATAAAACTTCAACACCCACGTTCCTGTTTTCAATTTCGTTGGTGGGATTGAAAAAAGTTTTGTTTTTGTTGGGCTTCTCGGAAAATATTGAATACGCAATGGAAAAGTTGTTGAACTGCCTTATCAGGATTGTGAATGATGTGTTAGCACTTAGCGGTTTTGAGTATTGTGATTGTTGGATGCTGATATGTTTGTTACTGTTATTTCAGACGTACTTTGGGTTTTCGGATTTTCGGCCTTATCAGGGAGAAGTTATTGAGAAAATTATTGAGAAAAGGGATTGTTTGGTAGTCATGGCTACTGGTAGTGGGAAGTCCTTGTGGTAAAAAGACATATCCTTGTCCCCTTTTACTCTCTCACTCTCTGTTTTTTGCTTCTTCCTGGAGTTAATTGCCTAATTAGGAGAGTTCTAAGTGAAACTGTATTTTTTTTTAAATAAAAAAACAGCTATCAGGTACCTCCCTTGGTTGTTAAAAAGACTGGAATAGTTGTAAGCCCTTTGATATCATTGATGCAAGACCAGGTGAATTGATCAATTCTTCTAATTGTGTCTTCTTGTTTTACATTTCTATGCTCTCAATACCTTTCTGTTTCTATAAATAGTCATTATCTAATATGGAAGAAATGGGAAAACAGGTGATGTCTTTGAAACAACGGGGCATCAAAGCTGAATATCTTGGAAGTGCTCAGAAGGATTTCACTGTGCACTCTAAAGCTGAACATGGTCAATTTGACATTCTGTTCATGACTCCTGAGAAGGCATGCACTGTTCCTAGCAGGTAATGGATTAAATATATGTATAACCTACGGCATTGTAGATCATGACCTTATTTTGAGTGCATTACTAATATTTTATAGCTTATTAATAAATTGGAGTGTCATGAAACTATTCTAGAAGTTATACGACTAGTGCTTTTTATCAGTTAATTATCTTTTTAATATCTGGGATTAGATCACCAATCTTAGTCCAAACTATGTCTTGTCTAATTAAGATGTGCTTTTAATTTTCATCAAAATTTTGTAGTTTCTGGTCCAACTTACTAAAGGCTGGAATTAGTCTATTTGCTGTTGATGAAGCCCATTGCATATCGGAATGGGGACATGATTTTAGGGTGGAATACAAGCATTTAGACAAGTTACGTGAAGTTTTGCTAGATGTTCCTTTTGTTGGTCTAACTGCCACTGCTACTGAAAAGTAAGCATCTTTTGCTTTGGCTGTTAGTGAAGCATATTGTTGCAGTACTTTATAATGATTCTGATACATATTTTGTGCATCCTTTATCTTGTTTTGCTCTCCAACTGTTGTTCATTGACAAATTTGTTTTTAGTTGCAAGTCAATGTCATAATCATGGTTTTTAACTTTTACATGAATTTTCTCATCATGCTTTGCTAGCAATGGATTCAAATTTCAGTCCATTTCTTCTATATGCCTGTCTATCTCTCCATTTCTCTCTCATGTGTCCCTTTCCCTTTCCACAAATAACAGCATGAAGGGAAAATGCTGGAGAATGATAGATTTACAAAATCAAGTTAGTTCAACCTATAAAGAGTAACCAGAAAGAAACTCAATATTTTAGTATTTGATTATGTCAACCAATAATCATAAACTGAAACATGACTCCCATTTTTTCAAGTATGTTCTTGCTTGGAAGTTTCCGATTATCTCTTCATCAGCTAACAAAGCTACTCCTGCCTTCCACATGTTGTGATGGTTCTGTTTAGAATAATGTCTTCTGTTGTAAGCCTCATATATGAATGAGATTAAGAGTGGTATAAAACTAAACAGGTTTATATTAGAAGGAATGGGGGAAGAGGTAGGAGATTGAAATCCAAGTCTTTTACTAACTGTAAATAATTGTCTAGGATCTAGCAGACAATCAAGACACATGGTCATGGAATTTGGCACAATGAAAGATATTTTTTTGTTTTGGTGAACCCAAGGTACTCCTGGCTAGGAGCCAAAAACTAATTTCTCAAGGTATTGAAATTCATTTTAGTACTTGATTAGGGGAAATATGGGAGGGAAGGATAGCCAGGACATGAATGTATTGGGATTGAAGAGTAGTGCTTCTGTTATACAGCACTGATTAGTATCTTCCTCTCTGATCTGGTATTCTGTTATCCAATTGATAGATTTCAAGAGATAGAGAACTTATGTTAATAAACATTGCATATTGTTCTACATTTTGATCCGGTTCTATTAAAAGCCTACTGGGTTACTTAAGTTTTTAAATGATGCTGTTTGTGGCAAAAATAAATTACCAGGTTCTGGAGTTATTGAATCACCTCTACAGAATCCTAAATTGTTTCTGATGAACTCAGTTTTGAGGATAGGGGAGGGCTGCTGAAGGTCTTGTTGCAATATAATTTTTACTTGATTAAATTCTTTAATGGTTTAATGATTCCAGCAGGACTTCCCATACTATGTACTTCTGGTTGTTGCTTTCTCTTTCTCTTTTACAACAACTTCTCGTTAAGACAAAAGGATTTTATTACTTGTGTTGAACACTATTTTGAGCATTGCTATAAGGATGGCTTAGAATTTATTGATATTTCTGCGCTGTAAATTTAATTAATGAATTTATGTGATTCTTCTTTTTGTTACTGTTGTACTTCATGCTTCTTTTAATTATTAGTATACTCCAACTTTATTTGGATAAATGAGATAAACATACAGTCATGTTATCTGTGCTTTACTGCCAGGGTTCGATTTGACATCATCAGTTCCCTGCAGATGAATAATCCTTATGTTACAGTTGGTTCATTTGATCGTCCAAATCTTTTCTATGGTGTCAAATTATTGAACCGCAGACAATCTTTTATTGATGAGCTTGTGCAAGAAATTTCAAAAGAAGTCGCCAGTGGTGGTTCAACTATAATTTATTGCACAACAATCAAAGATGTAGAGCAGGTAATGTGCTAGAAATGTTACAAATGAATCCCAAAATAGTTTTCTATCTTGTTCTCATGTTGAAGGATAATTGAAGACTGTCATGAGACTCGCAACACATTTTATAACCTATACTGAAGGGACAAATTGCTTGAGGATGCACTAAGATTTTTTAGTTTTTAGGCACAATAATTTAAAGCAGTGATGTATGGTACTGTATGGAATATTCATTAATGATTCAAGACAAATGTGAAAATTTCAACCTATTGTGTAATAGGAAAAAAATTAAAAAATTCCTGATAACACTGTCTTCTTAGATATGCAAAAGAAAAGTTGTTGCATTAAATGTCCACTGAGTATAATTTGTTCTTGACCTTTCACTATGTCTTGTTCAATTTCTCTTCAGTTGGTTACTTGTGTGTTTCTTGTCATCATAATTTGTCAAAAGCTGATGATCTATCTGTTCTGTTTTATCCACTGGAACTCTTGTTTGCATTTTACGTTGTATAAATTCTGCCTGTCTGCATTGACTGCAGCCTTTTTTTTTTGTTGATATTGTATTATATAGATATTCGAGTCATTTGAAGAAGCAGGCATTAAGGCAGGAATGTACCATGGCCAAATGAATGGAAAAGCTCGAGAGGAGTCTCATAGGTGAATATTCTTTCTTATTTTAGAATATGATTGAAATTTCACCTCTGATCATTGTGAAGGTGGAACATGCTCCTTCCCTCCCTCGTGTTCTCTCTCTCTTTATAACATTGAAGATGCTACAATGCTTTTTAAACCTAACCTAACTGTTTGCTAATTTATTCAGATTATTTGTTAGAGATGAACTGCAAGTCATGGTGGCGACCATTGCCTTTGGCATGGGCATAGATAAACCTAACATAAGACAAGTGATTCACTATGGTTGTCCTAAGAGTCTAGAGTCCTACTACCAGGAAAGTGGACGATGTGGTAGAGATGGTATAGCTTCTGTTTGTTGGCTTTACTACGCAAGAAGTGACTTTGCAAAGGGTGATTTTTATTGTGGAGATGTGAAATCAGTATGTGTATTTGTATTTATAAAAAAAAAAACAGTTTGGCTAATGATTTTTTTGTGGTTAAATGAGCATTGAAGTTGCTGACTTCTTACATATTTTCCCCAGACAAGTTATCCCTGTTCTGTGTTCTCTTACTCATCTGTGATTTTCCAATGTACCAGGAAAAACAAAGAAAAGCTGTTATGGAGTCATTGCTGGCTGCCGAACGCTATTGTGTGCTGACAACTTGCAGAAGAAAGTTCTTGCTTGAATACTTTGGGGAAAATTTTTCAGCTGATAAATGCGGTTTGCCTTTCACTTAGATGCTTCACTACAATTGTCCAGTTTTAAAGTTAGGCCTTAAGCTTAATAACCTGTCATTGTTATTTCATTGACTTTGTAGAATTAGGGGAATCATATGTGTGTTTTAATCCTAATACATCCCCTCAAGGTGGATCATGTATGTCACGTGCACCGAGGCTTATTACAAATAAAGTTAAATCTAGGTTCTTTAAGGGACTTACTAAATATATCAGCTAATGGGCAAGTTGACAAAACCAATAATAATCTTGCCTGAAACTAAACTTTTCTTATATAGTTTACTCCAATTTCTGTTTCTTTCATATGTGCTTTGTAGGTAACTGTGATAATTGCAAAGTCTCAAAGAAGGAGCGTGACATGTCAAAAGAAGCATTTCTTCTAATGGCTTGCATTCATTCATGCAGGGGCAGATGGGGCCTCAATATGCCCATTGATGTCCTGCGCGGGTCTCGAGTAAGCTGTTTGAAATTACAACTAGGAAATGTTTTAGTTCCATTTATAGGGAATTCATTCACTTTTTGAGTTCTTGTTTAGTAGCATTAGTTTCTTGTTCCTTTATATAATCATGCACTCCCCATTTTATCTTGTAATGATTATGATTCTAGTAACAAATATTTTATCCAATGGTTACTATCACTTATTGTTTACAAATTACAATACTAGTTTTTTTTTATTGTCACCTTTTTGAGTTGGTTTTTACCTGTAGGTTGTCATTTACCTTTTTCAATTGTGATTTATTTTCTTTAGTCCTTTTCAAGTATGCTTAAGTCTAATTGTCTATCCATTTTCATCTTGTTCAGTAACAATAAGTGTTTTAGAAAAAATTGAATTTTCTACAAAGAGATCATAGTTGGGTGTAAAATCTTAACAATGAAGCTGCTGAAGTATTTTGTAGCCTTAATCGAGAACTGATTGATGGGAGAAAATTTGGGACATTTTGCAATGATAGGTTTAAGGATGGGAAGTTAACTAGGTCTGCACAATGCAGGATTGAAAAGAGTATTCAAGTGATGATTCTGACACAGTGATTGACAACTATGAACTTTGCAGTTGCACAAAGGAGAAAGGAAAGAGAAAGCATCATTGCTTCTTCCATCAACTGATGAAAGTTTAATTTCAGATATGCTAAATTTAGATACTTTAAATTAACAATAGACATTAGTTAATATGGTCCTAAAAGTGTTGAAATATAATGAAGATTACAGTTATTCAACTGCACAAAAAACACTCTTAGCTCATAATCACAAGGTGGCATGTAAAAAACTACAAACCCTATATTTACTATTATTAATAGTGGCAATCATTGAATCCCTAGTGCATGCTGATTCAGACGTGACATGATAGATGAGCATATTCAAATCCTTGAGTACCCAAACAGATTTTGAATTAAGCAATTTGACACCTTACTACATACTGCCACTGCTTTAAGAATACCTTCTACTTAGTATAAGTACCATTTGATTTTCATTCATCCTTGACCTTTATTGTTGCTCTTAGAAATGTGGGTTATGGGTTTAATTCAACCCCAAAAGCTAGTTCATAAGATGAGGATTACCCTCCACTTATATATACTATTTTGGCCATGTCACTAGTCGATGTGAGATCTTCAACAGTTGCCTTTAAATTTTATTATGTCCTTCCAATTGCTGATAGTTGTATTTGTTTGTGACTTGTAGGCCAAGAAAATTCTTGATGCTCAGTATGACAAGCTTCCACTTCATGGACTGGGGAAAAATTATCCGGCAAATTGGTGGAAAGCACTTGGACATCAATTGATTTCTCAAGGTATCTTGAATGGGGAATAATTTACCCAGTTACAGTCTTGACTTGTGGTCAAACAGTTCTGTCATTGACACTCTTGCTTCAGGGATAGTTTGAATTCTGTAGAGCATTTGCATTTGCCGTTGCTCTGTCTAAGTTGACTGCCTGTCTTTCTGGGAAATTTGAATTATTAGAAGGCAGTTTTTGTGCATTGTATGCTGTGTAAATGATTTCATTGGTTGAGAAAATGAAATCACATTTACCACTTTCTGTTAATCTATTACATTGTTGGCTTGTTTGCTGTCCCTTGTCATTTTGAAAGTTTTAGGCATGATTGAAAGTCTTTGTCAGAGGGCATGGATGAAAGTCTACCTCTTTCTGTCTGATTACCTGAGTAAAGTTTTTAGAGTAAATCACACTAACCATCTCGAGGTTTCGTGAAATTACACAAACACACCCTACATTTTTAACCATTACAAAAACCTTTCTTAGAGGAGGTCTTAGTGTAAAATATAAGAGATATTAGTATAATGTTTACAAACATTAAGGAGTGTTAATGTAACATATAAGAGGGTGTTAATGTACACATCAGAAGTGTCAGTGTATATTTCAAAATTAGAAGGGGTTAATGTAAGAAATAGAAAATAGTAGGTATTTGTATAATTTCACAAAATTTCAGGACTAGTTTGTCTAATTTACTCAAAGTTTTATATAGAAGAATGACAAGAGATCCCTTTATTTTTATCTTTCCTACTTGCATTTTATTAAACCCGCAGAGGGTATCAGTTCCCTTGCCTCAACTAAAGCTTTTGACCTAGTAGTAGTATCAACATACATCTAAACTATGGAAAAAACATTTGAATTTTGTTTTCAAACACAATCTATTGTTCATGCATTTCTTGTTATTTATTTGGTAACTTAAGTTTATTTCTTACTGCAGTATATTTTACACTTCATAATTTACATAAAGAAATTATAGTCTTTATTTTATACAATAAATTCAAAGCTTAATTATACATTTTACCACGTGACTATCATCATTTTGCAAATTTTACCATTCAAGTTTTTTTTTTTTGCACATTTTACCACATAACTATCATCATTTTGTGAATTTTACCATCCAAGTTTTTTTTTGCACATTTACCGTTGTGATTTTCAATTTTTGCTCATTTTACCAATTTGTTAATGTGTAACAAAGTGTTGATGTGTCCTTAAAAAAATGATGTTGTTTTGTCACTAATATTTGCGGTATGCTGTCTTGTTTTGTTAACAACATTATGGTAAAATGTGCGAAAATTGAAAAATATGATGGTAAAATGCATAAAAAAAACTTGGATGATAAAATGCTTAAAAATTAAAAATATGATAGTAAAATGTGAGAAAAAAACTTGGGTGGTAAAATTTGTGAAATGATGATAATTGAGTGGTAAAATGTACAATTAAGCCCAAATTCAATTAGAAGAAAATACCTAGACGCAGTTTATAATTGACTTGTATTGATTTTCAGGTTATTTGAAGGAGACTGTTAGTGACATATACAGAACCATAAGGTAAATTCTTAAAGTTATTTGGCATATCACAGTAGTTATTTGAAGTCAGTGTATGTAACAAATCTGTTACTAGAAGATAGAATGAAAAGAATATTTATTGCATGGAAATCTTCCTGGAACAGTGAGTCCTCAAGAAGAATTAGAGGATTATCACAGGGATTTTGAAAGTCCTGCCACTACCTTATGCCCTTCAATTCCCTCTTTATTCTCCCTCTAATTTTCTGTTTCACTCATCCACCTCATCCTGCAGTCTGTTAACAGAGTCGGCCTTCTCTAATTGGGCCCCCTTCTTTTATCATAAACTTTCATAATTGGGGACTTAACAATATGAAAACATATCTATTATGCAACTTTGAATTTCTTAGTATTTTAGTGTGTTTCACTTTACTACTAAAGCTATAATTAGACATAAACTTTGTTTTTTCAAAAATCAGTGTCAGTTCAAAAGGAGAGCAATTTTTGGCCTCTTCTAGACCAGATTATCAACCAGCCCTGGTTTTGACATTGACTGCTGAAATGCTTGGAGAAGAAGATATTGGAAACACACAAGAAGAATTCAAAACTTTATCCACCTCAAAATCAGAGGGTTTATCAGAGGTTGGTACTTAAGGGGTCTTATCTTTATTCAACTTCTTTTCTCTCATGATTTGCTTCTAATCATCAATGAAGGTTTCAGAATAAGTGGTTGACAATTATATGTAGATGTAAGATTAATAAGTCATTTATCCAGAGAGATAAAAAGAAGATTAACAGCAATCTTATTATTTTCTATTTGTTTTGTTTATAAGAGGCATTCACATATGTATTTGTTTTCTAATTACATTTTGTATCTGTTAATTTTAAATCTGTGTTGTAGTTCTCTACTCAGGCTGAGGGACAGCTCTGCCAAATGCTTTTGGTAGAAAGATTAAAGCTTGCAAGAAGTGTTGGAACAGCTCCGTATGGTTTTATTGTTTAACAGTTTGAAGGCTATCAATTCTATTAGTTTCTTTTATTGATAGTTTCTTCATTAAGCTATTATACTTTATTTGTAGATATGCTATATGTGGTGATCAAACGATCAAGAAAATTGCTTTGACAAGACCGTCTACAAAAGCAAGACTAGCAAACATTGATGGTGTGAATCAGGTATAGAACCTTCAATGTTGTGAAGATGTCCGCAAACTGGACCAGCCCTGCTGATTCAAGAAGAATAAGCAGGAACCAGTTGAATGGCAGTAGAGTTTAATTTAATAAATTGGGAAACTTATCAAAATGGCTTTAGTAAACATATTATTTATTAATTTCCTAATCTGAATTTCATTTTATATTTTTGGATTTCTTTCATGATTCACTTTTTCCCTATTTTTTCCTTTTGCTAGAAGTTCATGATTTACTCAATTTTTAATCCTGATGTATTCCTTAACTTGCTTTCTACTTTTCAATCAACTAAATCTATAATTTGGTAGACTTCCCTTCCTTGATGCATTTTATATCTTTTATTTTTTCTTATAAAAGCCAGATCTTTTCTATTTTAAGAAAGGTACTTATTTGGCATACTATCTGATTCAGGTTTTTGTTTTAAAATTAATATGATGACTTATTTTCTGAACTACAAATTATAATTTGTTTTCTAATTCTTTTCAGATGTTGGATAAATGGTATTTGCTGATAATTAATCATAATTAACTCGTGTCAGAGTTCCATTAATGTCTAAGACCATTGCTAGTTTTGCAGTGTTTGTATAAATTGTTTGATTGAACACTAATTTATAAAAGTAATAAAATATAATGTTGAACCCTAAAAATCACGCACATTAAGCAATACACTTGTAGTACCAGAGACAAAAATCTCCTATCACATAATACAGCAATTCACTTGCTGTCCCGGAGACAAGTCTCCTACAGGGAGTATTCTCTGTCCACAGATTATAAATAACTTCACTGCCAAATTACACAACATACTATTGCTAATACATAACTACGAGCAGTTATTTTCTACACATCACTACTATGCTGCAGTTTCTAATTATGAACTGTTTTCTAAAGCAGTCATTTGAGTGTCTAATATAGAATTGTTTTCTAAAGCAGTTATTTTCTACACATAACTGCCCCTAACTCAATTTCCATCATTATTTTTCTCTATTAAAAGTTCTTGTCCCTGCACCAAAATCCTGTAGGTGCTAAATACTAGAATTCTTAGCAGCAATTACGGGCATGAAGAAATGGCCCAGTTGCAAAGGTTTATTGCAATATATTAAATGGCTCTCTAGATTTCAAAAAGGGGTAAGAAGTCATAGTAGCATGCTGTGCGAACATGAGTTAAACCTCTGAATAAGCAATCTCTTGACAATTGTGCATTCCAATGATCACTAATCACATCTCAGACCATGCTGCTTTGTCAAATATGTTTGGCTAAACATGTCTTCAGATAACTGAAGCCATTTTTTTTCTACCTTTTCTGTCATTTGAAATACTAACTTCAAACAGCTTTTTACAGCACCTAGTAATGAAATATGGAGATCATTTTCTTCAAGTTATTCAGAAACTGTCACAAGAATTAAACCTATCATTGGATTGGGAAGCAAGGGTCACAACAGCAAATTTGCAAACTAATGAAGTAAGGAAAGCAACAGCAAGTTTCCAAACTAATGAAGTAAGCAAGATATCTCCAGTGACCAACAAATCTAAGAAGTTGACATCGGCAAAGTTTGAAGCATGGAAAATGTGGCATGAAGATGGCCGTTCTATTCATGAGATTGCTGTATGTCATACGAGTTTGTTGTTACTAAGATCTATGCTTCAAATGTTTCACTGTATAACTTCATGAGATTGCCGTATGTCATATTAATCTGTTCTTACTAATAAAGATCTATGCTTCACATGTTTCACTGTATAACTTCTTTCTCTACTGACTCCTATCTCCGTAATCTCAGAACTTTCCAGGTAGATCGGCTCCTATAAAAGAACAAACTGTTGCTGAATATCTGCTGGAAGCTGCTCAAGAAGGATTACCTTTTGATTGGGCCAGATTCAGCGAGATGATAGGACTGACACAAGAGATCACATCAGAAATTCAGGGTGCTATTTCAAAAGTTGGATCCATAGATAAGCTGAAGCCTATAAAAAATGAATTGCCAGAAGATGTGAGTTCGTATTTCCTACTTTCATTATTTGAGTACATCTTAGTATTAATGCAGATATATTGTCCAATATAGTTTAATCTACAGCTCTGTCCTCATTGGCGACAACTTTATGATTTTAAATGTATTACATGTATTTATCTCTTGAAAATGATGCTAACTTGTACATGTCCGGTTTTTTGGTTTTTGATGTCAGTGTCTCACTCTTAATTATATGGTTATCCATTGATCAATCAGGGTAGATAACAGTCAATAGACAAGGTCAGCAACAGCTAAGTCTGCAGAAATAATTTGTAGTTAATGACTAGAATTTGTGTAGCCAGGTTTCAAAAGCTTTTACCGTTGAGATGCTATTTTTTCCGTCTGGTGAAGTTATGCTGTAATTTGTACATATTACTTATTAACCACTGAAATGGGAGTGTCCCAAAACCCTGACTACATTGGAAGCTAATTTTCCACGAAACAAATGGAGCTTAAGTTGTTAACCTGAAAAGGAGGAGCTCTAGTATCATATTTAACTTCTGGCTGGTGAACTGCACATCACTTCCATGAAATTGAGATTGAATGAATTTTTATGGTGTAGATAAGTTATCAGCATATCAAGACTTATTTGTCAATGCGAAACTGTGGAATATCCTTGGAAGCATTTCAATCTGGAAGTAACCAGACTGAGAAAGATGATGAAGCTGCACGCAATGCTGCGAATTTGTCAGATCCTACTTTAGAAACATACCACGTGGAAAGGCATTGTGAAGACCACATTTCTGCCAAAAACTCAACAGAAAAACGTGACTTAGAAATTGATGAGGTACCTACCCTATCTGTCAATGGTTCTGAGGTACAGAAGCTTCCATTAGCCAGTGAGGGGGAATTCACAAACAAACGACAAAAAGTCAGTGAAACAAAGGAAGTAAATTCAACTAAATTGAAGGCTACAGAGAGTTCTGTTGTAGAGTGGTTGAAGAACCTTGATGAAGGGGTTAGTGAAGACTTATTTATTTTTCTTACAGAAAGCTTTCTGATATATGTATATATATGTTTTGCTTTGTGATTATAATTACGAGAAAATGTGTTGTTTATTGGTTTCAGGCTTCATTGAGTGATGTTGTGGAACACTTCAATGGATCCAGTGAAGATTTCGTGGTTGAACTGCTAAATTGCCTTGAGTGTGACTTTTCAATATATAGGAAAGGTAACATGTATAGAGTTATGTAAAAAGGTTGAACTATCGGGTATTTTATGGATTACGCTTGTAAAAAAAAAAAAAAAAAAATTCAATGATCTATTGCATTTTTACTAAAATGTTAGCTGCCATGGGCGAATGAACTAGTTATTGCATGATCCGAATCTAGAAGGAAAAGCAATTATTACCGGTTAAAGGCCGTTGTCCTGAAAATCATTTCAATAATATCTTCACTCTTGAGTAATGATAATATTTGCACATAAGTCAATGCAAATTTTTTTAAGCTGCGTTCGGGTAAATACATTTTTGCTTTATTACACTTTTATCATGAAACTTTGATCCCTCGTTTTAATTATTCGCATTTAGTTCTAATAATCTTTTAATTGTTCAAATTAAGTGTTCTAATTCTATAATTAACAGAATTGTAATAGAAATGTGATGTATCATTTATATTATTTGCAAAGGAATGGAATTAAATAAATAAAAAATGACATTTATTATATATATAAGTTGACCAAGTTACGTCACATATTTTAGAAGTATATAAGCTTTTTAAAATATATTTTAGGTGTAATTTGTTAACTTATTCTTTCTAAAAGAAACATTGTAGATTAGCAAATGTGTATAGAATTTGTTAATTTATAGTCACTTATTTTTTAAAAGAAATAAGTTTGTAAATTATAATTATAATTTTTAAAAATATATTTAAGTAACTTGTTAATTTATTCTTTAAAAATCAAGTTAACAAATTATATATATATATATATATTAATTTTCTAAAAAATTAAAAAATAAACATGAACGATTAAAATTAAAAAGATTACAATCACACAAGATAAAATATAACAATTAAAAATATAATTAAATCATAATTTTAAATATTGTTTATCAAACATTTATTATGGAAACTAATATTACAAATTTTATCATTAATCATTGAAATAATTTAAAAAAAAATATTCTTTATAAATTTCACTTAAAAAACATTAAAGTAGGTTTAAAATACTTATAGAAATTGTAATCAATTTTGATAAATTTAAATGAACATGGTAAATAAAAATTATAAAAAGGACTTTAGTTGTGTTTGTTAGAAATTGGATTAAATGATTGGAGATTGAAATTGAATTCTTATTAAAACTGAATTGAGTACAATACAAGTAAAGCTATTTATAGCTGCCAAAAATGAAAACAAATGAACTAATGTATTCCTATAATGGAATTACCTAACTTTAAGAAAGCTAGAGTTAAAAAACTAACTAACTCTTTATTTACCTTAATCCAACACTCTTCCTTAGGCTAAATTCTCCAACACTTCTAACTATTAACCACTCTCTTAATTCTTCAAATCTTTCTAATCTAAGTGGCTTGGTAAAAATATCAGTCACTTAATCTTTGGTGTTGCAATGCTTCACTACCAATTTTTCTTTTCCAACTTGTTCCCTTAAGAAATGAAACTTGGTCTCTATGTGTTTACTTCTCTCATGTGAAATTAGATTCTTTGCAAGGTTGATGGCTGATTGGTTGTCCACAAAAAGCTGCTTAGGCTTCACATGATCTAGCTTCAATTCATCAAGCAATGCTTCAAGTCAAACACACTAACAGGCTGCCTCTACTACAGTTATATACTCGACTTCACAAGATGAGAATGCAACCACGATTTGCTTCTTAGAACACCATGAAATTGGTGCTTTCAAGTACTTGAAGAAGTGACCATAGGTGCTCTTCCTTCCCACCTTATCACCACACCAATCTGAATCACCCCAAGCCTCCAAGCAACTTTATGTCTCATTCAAACCAATTGAAAGTAGTAAGCCATACCCTGTTGTCTCCTTAAGATACCTTAATATACGCTTTGTTGTTGCCATATGAGAGGCCCTTGGATTGCACATAAAACTGCTTATCAGTCCAATTGCATAGCTTATGTCAGGTCTGTTATTGCAGATGAACCTCAAGCATCCAACTATCTGTTTGAACAATGTACCATCCACTACATTCTCCTCCAAGCTTCTGTTAACTTCAGGTTTCTAATAATAGGCACTGTGGCTCCATTATATTGATCCATACTGATACTCTTAAGTACTTCACTAGTGTATTTCTTTTGATGCAAGATGATGCCTTGATTTGTGTACACAAATTCCATTCCCAGGAAATAGCAAAGCATCCCTAAGTCTGTCATTTCGAAGCCAACCTTCAATCTGTTTTTGAATTGCTCAATCTCTGCCATCAAGCTTCCTGTACTTAGCAAATCATCCACATATAGACATACATAGATTAGGCTTTGATGCTGTGATTCCTTCACACACACCCCATACTCCACTGAACATTTGATGAAGCCTAACTCAAGCAAAAATGAGTCTATTAGATTATTCCAAATTCTAGGAGCTTGTTTGAGCCCATAGAGTGCTTTCTTGAGCTTGAACACCTTGTGCCTGGCATCCTTTGCTTCAAAACCTGGTGGCTGAGTCACATAGACCTTCTTTTCTAGAATGCCATTCAAAAATGTAGATGTGACATCCAATTGGCAAATTGTCCAATTCTTGGAGCTTGCTACAAAAATCACCAATTTGATGGTTTCTAATCTAGCCACTGTTGCATAGACTTCAGTGTAATCTACTCCATGTTTCTACAAGAAACCCTTAGCTACTAGCCTAGCCTTGTGCTTGACTATGTTGCCATCAGACTTGAATTTTAGCTTGAAAACCCATTTGACATCAATTGGTCTCTTGCCCTTTGGTAGTTCCACTAGTTCCCAGATTTTGTTTCTTTCCAATGACTCCAATTCTTCAATCATAGCACTCTTCCATTCCCTAACATCAATTGCCTCCTTCCAAGTGATTGGCTCAATGTCTACCATAAATGCTAAGTGAACCAGCTCCCCTTCATCAGTGATAAGATTGTCATTATAGGCTTCATAACCATATAGTCTAGAAGAGGAAAACCTTTGTCTTTGTGATCTTCTAGGTTTTGGCTCAACTAGTTGATTTGTTTCAATATGCTCTTCATCTTGCTTTTGCCTACTATCCTCCAAAATATAAGGAATCTATTTCCCTGGTTTGCTCCAATCCCAAGATGTAGTCTCATCTACAATAACATCCTTGTTGATGATGACTTGATAGTTTGTTGGATTGAGCAGCTTGTATGCACCAGTTGGATGATATCCAATTAGGATTAAAGCCTCACTCTTATCATCCAATTTTTTTCTCTTCTCATTTAGAATGTGCCCATAGCACAAAGAGCAAAATGCCCTTAAGTGACTAACAGTTAGCCTAATTCCAGAACAAACTATTTCTGGTGTGGCTACCTCCAACCTCCTTGTAGGACACCTATTTAGAACATAGATTGCAGTAGTCACAACCTTTCCTCAATAGCTATAAGGTATCCCCTTTCCTTTGAGCATGCACCTTGTCATATGAAGCAAAGTTCTATTTCTTCTCTCTATAAGAGCATTATGTTGTGGAGTGTAAGGAGTTGTGGATTAATGTTCAATCCCCTTTGCAGCACAAAATTCACCTAGCTCTTTGTAATTAAATTCTTTACCTCCACCAGTTTTGAAAACCTTCAAAGCATGGCCTGATTGCCTTTCAACTTTAGCACAAAACTTCACAAATATACCAAACACCTCACCCTTCTCCTTCAATAGATAAAGTTAGATCTTCCTTGTGAACTCATCCACAAAGGTAATAAAGTACCTATTGCCTCTAAGTGAACAACTGTCTAATGGGTCACATACATCTGACTATACAACCTCTAATTGATTATTTGCTCTTTATGGTGTAGAGATCTTGAAGATCTTCCTTGGTTGCTTTCCAAGTAGGCAGCCTTCATAAGTCTTATGAGGTAAGCCAATTGGTGGCAATCCAATGACCATTAGTTTACTGCTCAACTGATTCAAGCTTTTGAAATTTAAATGGTCAAACCTATAATGCCACAACCAAATTGTTTCCTCCTTACCATCAATTGAAGACAAGCATTGCACAGTTAATGTATTAAGGTTAGTCTTAAAACTCCTATTTTTGGACCAAGGTGCCTTAAGAACTAACCTTCATAGTTGATCATAGATCTTAATGGAATTTTGCTCCATTGACATTCTGAATCCTTTTTCCAGTAGTTGACCTAAGCTGAGGAGGTTATTCTTCATTGATGGCACATATAGAACATCATTCATATAGCCAGTCCTACCATCTTTACAAGTGAACTTGACTTTGCCAATGCCTTTAACAAAAATAATGTTATTATCTGCAAACTTGACATTGTTTTTTATATTTGAGTCAAGGTTAATGATCCAATCCCTGTTGCTAGTCATATGATTGGAACAACCAGTATCCAAGTACCAGCTTGAAGCATCTTCATCTTGACTGGTTGTGACCATCAATAGCACTTGATCTGAATTTGAACCTTCATCTTCTTGGACTAGATGTGCTTCATCTTTCTTAAAATTCTTCCCAAGTCCATTATTGTTATCTGCTCCCTAGCATTCAGCTGCAAAATGACCATACTTGCCATTATTATGACATTGAAATCTACTTTTATCAAAATGCTTTTTGAATCCTTTGCCTCTGCCTTGATTTCCTCTTCCAGCAGCCATCTTTTTCCTTTGATCAGTGCCAATGTTGCTTTGATTCTGATCTTGGCTGCTTTAGGCAAACTAATCACCTGATCGACCTTGTCTTGAGTTGTTTCTCCCTCTTTTGTTTCAGTCATTTCTTCCTCTACCTCTGCCACTAGTTTTGGCAAGGAGCACTTGCTCTACTACCTTTTCTTTGCCTTTTCTTAAGACTAACCTTTCCTCATGTGCCTCAAGAGAATTCTGGAGCTCCTCTACTGTCATTGTACCCAGGTCCTTGGATTCTTCGATTGCAACTACAATGTGGTCAAAGGCAGGAGTCAAGGTTCTCAGAACCTTCTTAACCACCTTTGAGTCAGGTAATTGCTTATCACAACTTCTCATAGAACTGGCAATTACCTGAATTTTACTAAAGTAATCACTCACTGATTCTTGATCAGCCGTGGATATCAATTCGAATTATCTTCTGAGTGATTATAGCCTTACCTTCTTGGTCCTTCCAATGTTTCCATAAGCCTATTCCAATATATCCTAAGCATGCTTAGCAGATGCAACTTTTGAGATTTTTTGAAAAATGGCAACTGAAACACATTGATGCAACAACATTCTTGCTTTGCAATCAATCTTCCTATTCTCTTTGATTGATCTTTCTTTTGTTCGTCAGATTCGAGCTTGGTTGGTTCTTGAAAACCAATCTTGATAGCTTCTTCCAAATCTTGAAAACCAAGAATGGCTTCCATCTTCACAACCCAATAATCATAATCCTTCCCATCGAATATTGGAAGACTCCCTAGATTCATATTGATTGCAGCCATGGTAGCTACCACCCGCAGCAGTCAACTCCTCTCCTTTGGGCTTGCAATTGTGCAAATTCTTCTCTACTCCAGCAATGTTCCAGCAGCACGATCTTCCAAGCAGTAGTTGTGTTCTTGCACCAGCTAGCTAGCTTTGAACAGAAACCTTACAAGTCTCTCAATCTGCCTAAGCTTTAGATACCAATTTGTTGGAAATTGAATTAGATGATTAGAGATTGAAACTGAATTCTTATTAAACCTAAATTGAATACAATACAGACAAAACTATTTATAGCTGCCAAAAATGAAAACAAATAAACTAATGCATTCCTATAACATAATTACCTAACTTTAGGAGAGTTAACAAACTAACTAAATCTTTATTTAGTTTAATCCAACCATGTTCACGTAGCTTGTCCAAGAATCCTTTTACCACGATTTTTCAACCAATGACTTTCTTCTTCGGACCAATTAAGATATATTTATACCAACAGTTACAACAATGTGTGTAAAGCATTTAGCTGGAAAGACGCACCAGCAACAATCTGAAAGGTCACTTGTTATTGGACATGTTCTTAATGGCCTCTCAGAAACCTTTCGTATATTTTAATCTGTTGAACATCATACATTCTAATCCATTTGCTCTTCCAATGTACAAAAAAGGAAACTATGAAAGATGTAACCAAAACTTCCTGGACTAGTTTGACCAGGGACTTTTACGCATGACTTGGAATAATAACGTGCAATCAACAAATGGAAGAATAGAACATAATCTTCATGCATTAAGAAAATGAAGCAAATGTATGTATCCAATAAGCCAAAACTTTAGTTAGTTTAATCTCCCCACCAACCTTAAAACAAGGGGAACAACGTTAACTATATTATATTTATATTATAAAAAAAAAAAGAATTGTAAATCCACCAGAAAATGTTAATCTCTATGTAAAGCATCTTCAAGATCCAGTTCCACCCCTATGCGATTTTTTAAAACGGTACTAGCATGTAAAGGTGTTTTGCACTTGCACTGGAGCTCCTTGAATCTCTCAATGTCAAAATTTTTCTTCTTAAAAAGCTTCCTCTGCCTTGAAAGAAAGAGCCTCTTCATTAAGTCTTGGTAAGTAGGGTCTCTTGAAGTGAACAAGAAGTAGGCATAGCCTATGACCAACCCAGTGGTTGTGGTAAAAAATGCAATTGGTTCCATTACATCCCATGAAAATTCCCAGAATGTTAGCCAGAAAAAAAAGCCAACGGTAAGTACGCCAAATCCTAGTCCAGACCAGAGGATGCGCCGCACCTGCTTATGCGCCAATACATCAATTTCCTCTTTCTTCTCCTGCAGTTTCTTTAACTCCTCCCTCATAGGATCGTTCTCAGCAGTCAGTGCCAGTGGAACAGCTCTTCGAACTAGATCCACCACCTAAAGAACAGAGCATTACCAAACAACAGAAACGGAATCAGTGAATTTAGAAATGTGGAACATCAAAACGGACAATTGAATTGGATATTACTTTCTCTAACTATAGAATGCATCTCTTTTTCGAAACTGTTTCCTAAAGTGGCTCATGTCAACAACAAAATGTGGATTGAGCAGATATGATTTATCCAAACAAACGTATTGCAAAGACTCAGCAGACAGTTTGCACCAAACCAGGCAGATACCTTGCAAATATATGGTAGGCTACCAAACACACCATAGAGAATTGAACATAGATCTTAAAATTGAAGCAGCCACATATGTTACTTTTCTACCGTCAAACCAGTAAGTTCTGCTGTAGTTTTAGTTTGAAAGCATAGTAGCTAATTCAACAACATAATATTCCCGCATTGAAGCAGATTGAGGCATGATAAGCCATGTAAAACAGCAATGAAACATAACTAATTAACTAAATGACGTTGAAAAATAATCTTTGGAATTTTTGGCAAAGGGCAAGAGAAGCATTTGTTTCGATATAACTGTGTCTTGGAACATTTTGCATAACTAGCATATAAAAGACTAAACTAAAATATTGCACGCTTGTACTCATAGAATCCAATTTAAGGTCTCCATAGATTAACTCCAATTCACCATGGAGTTAAAGCCAAAGAGTGATTCATGAATTATTACAGATTAAATATGAACTGTGCTAAAGCATATATGCAGGATAAACTAAAGAGTAAAGACTTACAAGTCACAACCCAAGAGTGAACTACAGGCTACAACAGGACTATAACTCAAAAGAGAGTCCCAACTCACAACCCATCCAAACTTTTTCTGCACAAATCCATATATAATCTAACCATATAATATTGGACAAAACTTAGGCATTCCTTGGATGCTTTTGGTGTTGTTTTTCAATTAGAATCAGAGTTTCACCTTATAACCGATGTTCCTTTAACACAACTTTATCATGCTGATTTTCAAGGTAAACCTCTAATTCTGATGGGAGACCAACACCTAAGAAACTGCATCTTTGTCCTATAATATTTTACTGTGTGAAAAGAGATGTGACACATGGGTCAGAGAGGACCCTCACACTAAAAAGCAGGAAAAGAGGCAATGACATCTCTTGCACCCATGGTAAGTAGTATACTGTAATATACTTAGATCCATTCATGCTTTTCGTGAGCCCCACTAGCATAAACTATGTTCTTATGCCAGCATAAACATAAACATAAACAGTTCAAACATAAAACCTCACCTTATCAGGATGCAAATACACTTTGTCCCGAAAGAGGAGAACAACCCCAGCTTCATCAAGAACCCTCGCAAACGCTGCAGCCTCTTCAGGACTCCTTGCAATCCCCATGCTCTCACAGGCCTCAAGAAGCTCAGAATAGCAAATAACTTCCTTCCCTTCCATACCAAGCTTCATTTTGAGCGACTCCACATTCACCAACCTCATAAGCTTCTTGGCTTCAGAGAATGATATAGAATCTTCTGTTCCATTACCATTGCTGACACCACCATCCCCAGTGGAAGTTGATATACTCCTCTTGATTTGGTTCAACACAACAGATAAAGGGGTCACCCCTCCGCCCCTTCTTCCACCACACATCACTTCAACCACACCCCCCAAACCCAACGAAGGATGATCCAAAGGATGAAGCTTTTCCCCGTAACCATGGCCAACAATACCAATTGCAGATGCCCTCTGCCTCAAACAACCGCCACCAGCACGCCACCACCACCCCCTACCCCACATTTTTCAAATCCCAGAAAAAAAAAATTGAAACTTTATGAGATAAACACTAGTACCACCAAAAATCAACACTTGCCAGTAAAGTTATCACCTTAAAAATCAAAATCCATCATCTTCCTTCTCATCTGAAACATTAAAAACATATTGGTCATTAAATTTGGTGCTCAAAAGTAGCAACTTGCAAAAAAGGAACGACAAACATTATGGAATAGTTTAATAGTATAAAATAATTGAAAGATAAAAAAGAATCTTTGTGTGTGCATTTCTTTGTGCGTGCATTTGGTTTCAATTTACCTTAAAATGGAGAGAGAGAGAGAGGGGAAAAAAATGAAGAAAGAAAAAAGAAGCAAATTTTGCGGAGAAGGTAAGAAAACAGAGTAAGGGAGAGGTGGAGGTTGACGGAGTTTCCGCCCACAAGTAGTCCGTTACTTTTTGGTGTGAATCCACGTTGTTGCCAACAACGGTAGGTAACGGTTTTTAACGGCGATAGGTGTTAGGGTAGGATTGTTCAGAGACTCGTGTTGTTGGTCCCAGGAATTAGGATTGACACGCCACGCACCATTTAGTCCCTTGTCGGACTTCAATATGTGGGTGAGTGTGACCTTACATGGCGTTACATTTTCTTACACTGGGTACAGTGTTTGTAATTTATTTTATTTTATAAATAATGAAAATTTTTACTAAGAAAACATATATTTTATGTGTGTAATAGACTTTTCACTGAAATTTTTTTTATTTCTATCTCTTTTTATCATTATATATTAATGTAAAATATATATTAATTTTAATAATAAATAATCTGTCGAAAAATTTAATAGATATTTTTAGTTAGATTTTTTTATCATTTTTTTAAAATCAACTTTAAATCTTGATATTACTAAAATCATTTTAATATATATCAATGTTTCTATCATGGATTAATCAGTATAATGTTATTTCAAGTTAACATGTTATGTTGAATTTAAATTTTAAATATGTACTTCTGTTAAATATTTTAAAAAAGTTTATCTTCTATAATAATTTAATATCTAATTTAAATAAGATTATTATCTTTTATAAAAAATATCTATTGTTTCTAAAAAAAAATACCAATGTATTTAGGATAAAAAGGAACATATAAGACAAAATTTGAAAAATAACTCACGAATATCACATGTTAATTAATGAAATATTAAAATATAATAGAGTTGTATTCACACATATATAATTACCCATAAAATTATAAGATGTAAACCGCACAATTTTATGTTATTTTATGGGAAGAGTAATGTTATATTTTTTATTATTTTTTAATATATTTTTTATATAACTATTTAAATAAATAAAAAAGTAGTAGAAAAGAATATGAATTGATTCATGCAATCACATGATGGGAATCACTGTGATTCAGATTTGAAGGCTTAAATTCATTTTCATTATCGTCATTGAAAAAAAAAAGTAAAAAATCTTTTGATCCTCCCTTTTGGATGTTGCCTTGCTCCATCTATTTATCCCTTTTTGCAACACATTTTCAAAATCATTAAAACTTCATTAAAATTAACTGGGCAGAACCATAAAATTTTCGGGGATTGTATTCCACAGATTACTTCTGTCAAAGGGATCTGCACATGCATAGACAAATTTGCAAGAAATTCAACTTTGTATAATGTGGTGGACCTATCTTTCAGTGAAGGAATGGTACTCAACAGGCAAAATCTAATACCAATATGTATGAAAGTTATTTTTCAAATCCGCAAAAGGACGTTTTCTAAAAAAAAAATTGTTTTATATATTTTTTTAATTAATTTTATTTTAAAAAATTATAACAGTCCAGGTAAGCATTTGTGTGTTTCATGTGAGTTGCATTTGGTGTAAAATAGCGTTGCTAAAAAATATTTACCTTGACAATATATCATTTTTTTTTAAGGAAGACAATATATCAAAATTAAACTCACACAAAAACAAATTTATTTAATTTAATTTAATATGTAAATATTAAAAAAAACGTTAACATGCATGAACACAAATAATGAACATGGATCCATGTCAATAAAATGCTTTTACACGTTTTAATTTTGGACAGAGGACCGCAGAAACAGTTGTCATATTCACTAACCCACAACAGATTGAATAAATATCAGTTTCTACTCATTCAACATCTGAAACAAATTAAAATCAATTTGGCTTTGGTCGGAAAGCAAATCAAATGATCAATAGTCAATCATACTAAGATTTCTATACGATGCTAGCTGCTGCTTTTTTTTAGGTTAACCAAATGTTGATCCTGATGCTTCTTTTTACTCATATTCTGTCTTCTCTCTTCCTATTTCCTTTATCCAAAACAAAATATCATAGTTTGTGTCACAAAGAGGTTATTGCTTTGTGATCTGTACCATTTTGGAAGTTGCATTCCAGGTTGCAAGGTTCATTGACATTGATCATCCGTGTTTAAACCTCATTGCAAATTGACTTCATTTTACCCTTTACTGAGAACTAAGTTCATAGTTCTATTCTGGGAAATGCTAACTCCTTCAGATATTCACTTTTCAAAGTTAGTAACAAGATTTAATTGATTTCTCAAAGTAGGTCAACCAAGCACTTGGAAATACACTGAACTTTCTTTTAATCTTAAAAAGTCATAAAATGTTTAAAAAGCCCCAGTATTATGTAATGGCCTTACTATATCCTTGTGTAATGGCCTTACTATATCCTCGTGTAAACAGTGTCAGAATGAAACTGAAGCTTGAGTTATATTCAATCCAATGGTAGTCATAAATGATAAATGAGAAGATAAGAAAGATGCTACAGAATTTCTGAACTATGTGATGACAGATATAATTTTGTGGTTTTAGCTCGTGCTGTTCTTTATGATTCAAAATACATGTAATAACTGAAAAATATATTCAATTGCTTAATGCCAAATACACAGCATTTAACTGTACTGAATCTTGCAAGTATGATAAGTGGGGAACAAAAATGTTAATCACAACTGTACTAAATTCAATGGCCATTTAGTAGGCTCACTTGCTATGTTTTGCTTTTGAAATAGTTTTAACCAAACCCTTGGCAATCTTCCAGAACCAAAATAAATTCATCATTGCCAACAGAGGAGGCACCACAAGCAAGCTGTAAAAACCAAATGGATAGATCCTCTTGACCTGAAATTAGGGAGCCAAAAGTTTGAATTTATTTCCTAAATGATAATCAAAGGAGGAACTGTGAAGTTATATGTGATGAGTAATCATAGAGAAAATGCTTGCCTCATCAAAATGGGTCCACATGTGGATAAAAAAGAACATAAATAGGAAAATCCTTGCAATCTGCAGCACAAAAAATATAAAGGATAAAGCATGTCAAGAAATGTATTTAAAACAACCAAGTAAACTTGTTCCACACTTCCATCATTACAATCATTGGAACTACGAAGTAGATAGCAACAAAGTTTGAAATCTTTGCTTACATATAAGAGCCTGTTTGTATTCAGGATCAAAGAGTCACAACTGAAGTGAAAAAAAAAATCCTGAGAAATCGGAGCATTGGAATGTGTTTTATGGTTGGGAAATCATGCAAATGGAGTTAGCAAAATAAAACAAACAGCCCCTGAGCAGATAGGTGGAAGCACATAAATAGTTTTATATCTCTAACATGTATCCTTCAAGACATAGTCCTTTCGAGTTTGAAGTGTGGGCCACGCATTGCCCACCAACTACCTTGTGCTGGAATTCAAGTTTTATTCAGAAGAATGAGTAAGCAGATCAAACTCTAAATCACTTGGTTATAGAGACTTTGATATCATGTCAAGAATCAACTATCCTAAAAGCTTAAGTTAGGATAAAGAAGATACCAATATGGTTTTGTATTAACACTATGGGCTTCCTTGGTGGTCAGGATACAGAAGATAGGATAATATATGCTATCATTTCCTATTTCAAACTTTTAATCAATTGTTTGGTGAGTCAATAGGATAGGATAAGAAGGGAATTAGGATCCACCCAAATTATTTGTGAGTTTACTTAAAAAAATTATATATTAAAAACAAATGAGGGACATCTCCATAAGATTTCCTCCTTAGGCATGCAATATGCAGTATACACTTTGTCAGAACCCTTTTAATTATCCCTTTCAATTATCTTTATCACAATAACTACTTGTTCCTTTTGCCTCAATATATGACTCACCCAGAACCAAAAGAAAAAAAAAAGTAGAAAAAAAGCACCAAAACATAACCATACATACATGACCACAAGCAATTTCTTCAGGTACTATAATGGAATTAGAATTGAGACTAAAAGTATATTATACAGTACCAACCACCCGAAGAACAATGCAATGCCATTCCAGACATAAAGTTTGGAGCTCTTAAGACCAGCAATATCCAAGTGCCTGTATATGTAATCGAAGTAACAAATCAATGTTGACTAAAGTACATGAAATGATGAAATCAAAGTCTGAACAACAGATTTACCATCTTAGATTTACAAAAGGAGTCGTGCTCTCAGAGAAAAGAACCATTAGTATATAGATCTGTGCTTGACCACTTAGCAAAGATTGGATAATTGAAAACATGGACAGTCCATGGTGTAAAACCTAAATGTAAATGAATGAAGTTAGTTTACCACTTCCTAAAGAACCTGGATGCTGGGCTCAATGAGTAAAAAAAACACAATGTCTAATATTATCTAATATCTAATATATTAAACATAGCAAGAAAACTTGATATCTTTTCAACTTACATATTCCAGACCCCCTAAAGTTGGAAAATGCCAAAGAATCATTGCCAGATCAGCTAGAAAATAACCTATAGAAATCTGTAAAAAGAGGGGCAATATTATAGAAGACAAAATCACAAATAAGCCAACAGGACAATCATTGTTTTAATAAGGCAAAACAATAATACTAATAATAATATGATAGATATGAGATTCCTAAAAAGAAACAGGAAGATTTAAAAAAAAGAGTAAGAGGACACTAAGATTTAAGAATGCACAACCAGCATGTGCATTAGACCAATGGGGAACTAAAAGTTGGCTTGACAAGTCTAATTCTGGGTCCCAAAAACTAACTACCATATTTACAATGCACAACTGAGGGCATGCACTCCTTCCTCTTCCAAACAGCACACCAGAAAATGCTTTTGTGCCTCTTGCATTTATCATAAAACTACACAATCTAAAACTGAATGTTAAATGAGAAAAGACACAGGTTCACTTTAAAAGCACTACAACCTAAACAATTATAGGCTTCAACTTGATTTAGTACTTAGTACCTCTTGAAATGTGAGTTTAAACCTAACTCAACTCCAAAAACTAGCTTATAAGATGAAAGTTGTCCCCCATGTATATACTCTATCTTGGCTCTATCTCTAACCAATGTAAAACTTGGGTTTTTCCCAATACACCTCTCATGCCTAGAACTTTTGGATTTGGTGCGTGAATAAAATGGCAGGTGACCCATTAATGAATTAAGGATAGACTCTAATACTATCTTCGAATGTGGTTTGTAAGGTAAGAGTTGTTTGTCCACCACTTATATACCCTTTTTAGGCTCTATCTCTAGCTTATGTAGGATCTCCAACACACCAACCGTTAGGATATAATATATAAGCAGGAGGCAACCCTCATAGCTTTGGGGTTGAGTTAGGCCTAAATTCACATTTTAATATGATATCAAAGCCTATCATTTCTCAATGTGAAGGAGTGTGTTTGATATCTCACATAAACTAGTATGAGATCAAAATAGTGTATATAAGTGAGAGGTAACCCTCACCTTACAAGTTAATTTTGTAGAGTTAAATTAGGTCCATAACTCACATTTAAGATGGTATTAGAACCTATCATAAATCTCCAAACCCACATTCTAAGAGTACCTAAAGAAGATTAACAAAAAAACTACATGAATATAGAATCATAAACACAAAATACTACAATAACAAGTAATAACATTTAACTTTTCAGTTTCTATATTTTATCAATACCCTTACATGCATCATGATTAACCCAAATATAGTTACAGTGTAAAAGAAATAAAAATCAACTTCTATCGAATCAAACATGTTAAATTTTGCTTATATTATCTTCAACATACCCCTAGTGCCGAATTTGAGAAAGTGGACGATCTATTAATAACAAGCTCTTCTTGTGAATCCTTATTGAAGATATCTGATAATACCAAAAGGTAAAATGATGCAAATGATGCAAACAGAGCATGAAATGTTGAGAATCCCCTGCATTGGCAAAATGTCTTAAAGTTAACATAAAATGTCAATTGTGGACAAAGCAAATAAAAACAAAAATCTTTATAACAAGGCATTTTACCGGTTATTCCATTCAATTTTCTCTGCACTACTCAATTTGCCATATCCCATGAACAATAGACAACTCAAAATAGCAGTCAATCTATAAACCTTCAAAAAGGAAATGAGAAAAGGATCAATTTTCAATTGTAATTGTTAAACAAAGTAGCCTCCATAAGACTAGAATTTTTTTAGTATTATCTCCCCATTCATCTAAAACTGGACATATTTGTTTTAGAAGAGCAATGAGAAAAGGGAATGAAAGAACACGCTGTGTATGTATATAAACCTAAAAGTTCAAACTTTGACTCCATTCTCAATTTACACTCTCAAATAACCAAAAGAGTAAAGACTTCAGGATCTTAAGCTACAAGAACAAATGTTCAGAGTTCATTTCTACCTAGACTAAGATACAATCAATAAGAAATTATTTTCAAAGAGACTTTCAGGCTGTTATTAAGTGAAAATCCAATTGGCTATGAAAGCCGTGAAGGAATAAACTTTCACTCGTCATAAGTTCAAAATATAAAGTGTAAAACAAAATTATGCAGAACTAATAAAAGGAATTAAACCCTAATGTTAAATATAATCTTCAATTGTTATGTTGAGTTGACAACAATGACAACACAACTTACTTATGCATAAAATCTTTTGCTGACTAGACTAGTAAAGCATTCAATTTTCCTCTGGAATTGTTAAAGGAATGGTGTCATCATCTATGAAAAACTATTTTGGACGGAATATAAAGTAAATAGTATGAGTGAACCATATTTCTTTGAGCTGAAGAAGCCAGCAGAGCACTTAAAAAGAAATGTTTCTTCCCAAACCAGAGTAAGCACAATTGCAACTTCAGTCCAAGGATATTCCAAAAATTACCCACTTGGCCTTGTATCTACAAAGCCTTTGCCAATAACTTTCACCATAAAAAATGCACAAGAATACAAGCTCTTCCTATTGAATTGAAATACCTTTTTTGCTTCTTCACCATAAACCACATAAAACCAGGTTATACAACAAATAACATCATTTTGAAGATGTCTACTCCCCAAATTACATCCTAAACCTGACATAGTATTAGTATCAAAAGACTAGTAGTGATTTCTATGGTATGAATATCACATACCATAACTGATCCTGCTTTATGGAAAAAAAATGCATGATTGACTAATATTAACTCCCTCATATTCAATCCTTCATCTGAGTTATCAGCCATCTTAGTTCAAGTTGAGAAAAGGCACATCCCTAATCCTCCCCACCCCTTTCCTCCTTTTTTTTTCTTTATCTTGTGATGTTTATAAAATGACATTCTGCAGTCCTGCTCCTCCATCATGCCCTAATTTGGTCTACAGACAATAGAGGCATTTGTAACACACAAGCCATTGATAAATTGACGAACAACTCCTTTTACTTACAATAACACAAAAGATGATGCCAGTGAAGACAGACCCCAGCCATTGAATTTCTTTAGTTAGGGTAGCAAAGTCATTAAGGGAAACCAAACCAGCCAAGGAACCAAGAGACAAAGTAAATGCCATCCAATCAACTTGTTGAAAATACCAAACTGCATCAAACACATAATGCATGAGTGCCCAGTTAACAATAAAGGAGGGTCTAAAACTAATGAAGCAAACAATAAAGAGGGTGGAATCCCCACTCAACAAGAAACTGGAATAAAAAAATTTAAAAATTTTCCGTGAGTCGCGGGATAGGAAAACTTGTCTACAATAGTAGTCGTTATTTCATTTGTACATTTCACGTGACTTTCAGAACAAGCTGACTAATCAAACCATGATGACCATAGGAAGAGATAGTTAAGAAAATTTCTTGGAAAACAAACAAACCCCATCAAAGGAAATGGCTAACAGGACAAAGGGAAAAGCTATTTGATTACATCGCATTCATATAATAATGATGATGAATTAGATATAAAAAAAAATAATGATGGCGAATTGATGATGATACATAAAAATAACACTGGCACATCGTACCAAGAAGAAAAGAAGCAAATTAAGAAACAAGAAGCAGCAGTGTGTGAAGTAGATGAAGGAAAATCAGGAATATTTCTAAAGGAAGTAAATTGAAGGAAATTAGGTGACCCATTATGACTTAGTACACTCATTCAATTGAAGCTTGAAACTTTAGTTCAGAGAGAGAAGGAACCAGACCTGAGCTAAGAATGAGGGCACTGAAAGAGACCAACAATTATGGAAGGGAGGAAGAGCGTCTTAAGCCATCTCAACGCAACATCAAACTCTTGCTCATGTTCGTTCACTCAACGAAACAGACTGATTGTCTCCTTTATCGGTCAATTAAATAATAACAATAATTTAATTAAAATGTACTTAAATATATATATTATATAATTACCTAATTTATGGCATAATTAAAAAGTACTGAATTTTATAGTGAATATTTTAGAAGTTATATTAATTCATTTCTATTTGATTAACGTTTTACAATAATAGAGAATTAAAATTAATAAAAAATTAAAGTGTTTTTTTTCTGTAAATACCTATAATTAATTTTTTTTTATCATAACTGAAGGTTTAATACAAAACAAAAAATCCAAAGATACATGTCTGATTCTAATTTATATAAAACTAATATTTTAGCGATATGGGATATGATAAATGTTTATTTATATATGATTAAAATTGGTAATAAATAAATAGTATTAAATGTATAAATAATTTTATAATAAATAAATATTTTAAAATATATATCATATTATATAAATTTATTATAAATAATTTAAATTTTCATATAAGGTTATTTTTAATTAATTATTAATAATTTTAAAAAAATTATTTATATTTTTTAGAGATAAAAATAAAAAAATTGAAAATGACATCTCATTAAAAAAAAATCAAGTATAAATAAAAGTAAAGGATGATAATTCAAGATGATTGAGAGAAAAAAAAATTAACTAATTAAATGATTAGTGTGTGAAATACAATTCTAAATAAAAAAATATTAAAATTTCTAATTGAGAAATTGAAGCAAAAGAGACTTCCTCTTTAAGTTATATATTCAAATTTAAAATATCGGAGTAGATTAATAATTTCATATATTTTCAAAATAGTAATGAATCATAGTGTAAATTGTTGTAGTTAATTTTTATTAGCAATTTGGTTAGTTTTAAGGTGATGGTAAAATTGTAAAAATATAATAAAAATAAAACTTTGAGTGTGTAGCAAGATTAAATATCATTGTCTCTCAAAGAGTATATTATAATTACACTTCTTAAAATTTAACTATTTGATATTTCTCATTTTTTTTTTATATTAACTTGACTTTCTTGTTGCATAAGAATTGCAGAGACATGTGGTAACAAAGTAGGAAGACACTGTTATATTATATATAATTGAAAAAGTTTGTGTAAGTTAGAAAAAAATAATATTTGTATAATTTGTTTTTTTATATATATAGAATTTGTATAATTTGTCTAAAGAAAGAGAAATATCACTTACGTGTAATAGGCTCAGTGTTTTCTTTTTCTATTTATGTATGTGAAAATTTACTTTACGAAATAAACTTACTATGCAATTAGATAATAAGTTAAAAGGTTTTACATTATTTATGTAATTTAATTACTATATTCTACTTTTTTGAGTAATCTTTTAAAATTTATTTTATTAAAGGATATTTTTTAAAAGTTAATCTTAAATAAATACGCACTGCGGATAATTAGTAATTTCTTTTTTCCGTACTACTCTTCTTGCAGTTTGAGAGTTGCTTGCATTTAACTAGTTCCATTATCGATTGAATTCAAATTTTTGTTTTGACTATTGTGCAGATATAACCTGCCTCAATTTTTTTTTTCCGATGATCGATAATAATATTTATAAATTTTTTTTGGGGAGAATATTTATAGATTTAAAATTATATACATTATAAAAAGAGAAAAAAAAATTATATATTAATAATATAAAATAATT
>JAMLFT010000599.1:0-39530 GCA_026544285.1 Pachyrhizus erosus | reverse complement strand
AAAAATAATTTTATGTATTTATAAATCTATTTATTTAAATTATTTTAACTATACATTTAATTATAAAATTCAATTGTTTTTTTTTTAAATTCTGATTATTATCCAATTTGATCCTTTTCATTTTTAATCTTTTTATTATGCTTCTTATTTATTTAGAAATTTCTATATCTATCTTATAATTTTCTACTTCAAAATTATTTCAATTTATTTAATATAGTTTAATAATCTTAAACTTATTTTATTATAAACCATTAATCTTGACTATCTATAAGTTCTAACTCTATATCATATAATTTCTATTCCAAAATTTAATTTTACTCATTATTTTAATTTTTAACTAATTATAATTTTTTTCCCTTTCTTAATAAAATTTTAAATAATATTTCTTCCTATTTAAAATTCTAAATTTTACAAAAATTAATATCTCTTCATAATACATTATAAATTCAATGTAGAATTATTTAAATTTTAAACACGATGTTATAAAACTGAAATTGAAGAATATATGAATACACATACTTTGGGCGTTGTCTCAAATCAAGAAGTAGAACCAAGAGAGGAATCAAAAGGAAGAGTTGCCATTTCATTTGCACAAGAAAATTATGACTCGTTGGAATCAGCATAGGCACGCTGGAGGCAACATCAAAGGTAACAAGGAGTCTTCATTCCCTATGGTTTTCTCTCTACTCAAATTTGTTGATGCTTATGACATCGGATTGAGACTCGGGTTGGTTTCATCAAATCATGTATGTGTTTATACTAAAGAGTCACTGAATGCATATGTTGCCTTGGCATCGCTTTAGTTTGGATTTCATTCTTACTATTTTATACTCATGATCATTTGATTGAGACGTTGAATGATTTGCGCACTTCTAAACTAAGTAGATTTCAGATGTGGGTTACTAATTGCGTATGTAATCATGTTGTTTGTAGTTATTGGATGCCTCTGGCTGATGACTATATTGCTGCCATACTTGCTTAACTTATAGTGTGTTCGTAATGTGATTGTATTGATGTTATTTGGTTGTTTAGATGACCCGAGAAAGGAAAAAGAGAGAGAGAAAGAAAGAGGGAGAGAAAAAAGAAAGAGAGAGAGGAAGGGAAAGGGACATTTTGTGCTTATAAATGAAATTGGAATTTCAAAAATTAAATACTTACATAAATCAAATAAGTATAGGTAAAGATAAATTTAAATAATTAAATAAATAATAAATAAATAAGAATGAATTAATATTAATTTTAATGAATGGTAATTACAATGTTAAGAATGGTATGATATAATAAAATCATGAATATTACTAATAAATAAGGAAATTAGGACTTAGGTATTAAGATAAAGAAATCCTTTTTGGGGAAGCAATTATGAATAGTATAGGATAGATACATTGTGAACTCCAAAAAATTTGTTCTTTAATTATTTATTAAATCATTTGAAATATGTATGAAAAAGTAGGTACCCACTACTTTTTAGGTATTATTGAATAATCATTACTTGTTTAGGAATAAGGAATGAGATTGCAACCATTAGGATCAAATGCTTTATTTATGTTGCTAGGAGAGAGAAATTGTATGTCTTAGGTATGTTCTGATAAAAGAAATGATAGGAGATCTCTAGGAAACAAAGATAAATAGAAATAACAAGATAAAAAATATGTAATTATTTGATGACAATGAGTTTCGACGAGAATGATGGCTTTCTGTATGTAAATTGTCTTATCAACAAATGTGAAATTGAAAAGGTTAAGGGCCTGATTGTGTAAAAAGAATGCTAGAGAGTTTTTGATGTTGTCGTACATGACAACACCAACAATAGAGACTCAATTGTAAGGATGGTAGAGGTGGTTGACAATTGTTGTGACAAAAACCTCGTGTGAGAAATAAGACTAAAGTATGACATGGGTTGATTGCATAGGGTACTTGAGAAATGTCTCCAAGCTCTCGGAGTCCTTGTGGGTAGTTTAGGTGTCAAGTTGTGACGACTCTAAGATCAAAGGGATTCACATAACCGGCTTGGCATCCTTGATAAAGCGGAGTATTACCACGTTCAGTTGAGAGTATCCTAATTCAATGTACCAGACATGATATGTACTCTTAATTGTCACCCAAAAAGCAAATCTTGGAAAAAAATGACATGTTTCGTGTAAGTCCTCTTGGAGATAGAAAATTTGGAGGCATCAAGGGGCCCTAGATGCGATTAGTAAAATAATTAGATAGGCGCAACGTGATGAGAAAAGAGTACTCGATAATAGATATATTCTATCTTATTTCATGGTTGTGTGTGCTTGATGATGGATGACTCACTCCTACAATCCCCACTTTTTAGGTGCTGATGGCGGAATCAAGCCTATTGACTTTCAAACGTCAGATATGACTCCTAACAAAATGATGGGAGTAGGTCTTCACTTCTAGAGGTGACTTTTAGCCAGGGAGGAGCCGGTAGATACCCACCGGGCAGCAAATTTGGATCTCGAAGATTTTGTAACTTAATGCATGTTTTTTTATTTACATATATGTTATACGTGTATTTGGTGGTAGGGGATTCATTTATGCAGAACTATTGATATGTAATCTAGGATAACTCTATTTTTTGGTTAGAAAATCAAACTTGTATGTTTAATGTAATAATTATTCAATAGTTTCCTTAGTGATGCATTGTTTTCTATTTTTGTTTTTCATTCACTGTGTTCTTATTAGTTATGTGATATCTACATTGAAATTTTAGTTTGAGAAGAATAATGGAAATGAATTGGAAAAAGTTTTACCAATACCTTAATTAATTATTTTTGAAAAACTTTAGAGTTAAAATTATTTGGATTCCTTAACTAAGAAAATTAAGTCTTTTGCTTTCAATGAAGATGTTTTTATTAATTATGAGATTTTAAAATTATTTTGGAATGATAAAAAAAGTGTTACAACATACACAAATATATTGATTGGAAACCAAATGAATATATGAGAGAAGAACACTAGATATTGGGATCATAATAGAATCCACTAATATAACCATTGTCACAACTAACACAAGTATATAATAAAATGTTCCAAATAATGTACATTTTTTGTAAGGATTTTCCCTCAAATGAAAGAATAAAAATAAAATGAATAGGATTGTGAAGGAAACCACTCAACCAATAATAATCATCTTTTATGTGAATCTCTGCTTGTAATTGTGTCATGTAAATTCCACAATATAAAAACATCTTTGAAGAGGAAGAAAGAAAAGAAAAGGAAAAAGTTGTAAGGTCTCTTAACAAAAAAAACACGATTATGCATTAGGCATTAAAAGTGGAAAGAACTTGAAAAAAATTGTGAGGTCTTTTAACAAAAAGAAGTCTCAATGGAACCAGAAAGATCGAGGAATAATCAAGTTTCAAAAACAACCTATATCAAAAGGCATTAACAAATTGGGAAGAAACCTATTTCAATCTCAATCTGCATCCTAAACTTTTGAAAATAGAAAACAAATGAGAAATGAAATGCAAAAGGTACAATCCATAAATAAATCCCACATAATAAAACTTATGAATAAATGTCATTATACCCAAATACCAATCAACAAAATTGGATCTAAAATTCTAAAATTGAATGATTGTTAACAAAAAGTGAAGCAATCAATAATGGAAAACTGAAAGAAAGAGAAAAGTGATTTTAGTCAAAACCAAGGAAGAAGTCCAAATAATTTAGACAAAAAAAATGTGAAGTAAAGCGAGATATTGATGATGGGGATCATTTTGTATAATTTAAAGGAAAAAATGTTTGGACTATGATAGGAAGGATGCATTTATCAAGTAAATGATGGAGACTTTATAGTTACTTTATTTGTAAGAAGGAAAAAAAACCCCAAACATGATCTTAAGAATGCATGCAACTACCTTTTGATGCATTCAATTTTTTATTTTTGCATCCTTTCTCCTATTTTATCCTTTAATTGATACATATTGTGCATTTATGATTAAAAAAATAGGGAGTTATAGTGTAATTTAGGAGCAAAAGAGGTCTAAGAAAATGTGTACACAAAAGGATGATATATTTATTTTGCACCATTCATTAGATACTACAATAATTACCTAAATCATTATAAACTATATGTGATGGTGAGTGACAATAGGAAGGGTACAATTTCAAAAGTGTCTAAGAAAATGTGCAAACAAAATTTTCATTTCATAGTTTAGGTAATGAAAGGAGTGAAACATTACATTCTTTAAAGTTGTTATGTACTTTCTTGAAATGCAATTATAATTCTCTATTAAACCATTTGATTTATAGGTGATATAAAGATTTAAAATGTCAAACACTAAAAAAGGTTCGAAGTTTAATTGTTGAATGAAGTTTTCACTTAAATTTTTATAAAAATTATTTACTTGTAAAATATATACTGGTTTTTATCTTTTTTATTGTTCACTCGTTATTATTATTAATTTATTAACATAGAAAGTGATAATATATACATCACTTATTTTTATGTATAACATTACATTTAGAAGAAATAAACAATATATAGTTGTAATATATAAAATTTGAATCATAATATTATAATTTTTTAAATAAATACCTTATTGGTTAAATATATATTTTATAAATAATGTTTTATTTTTATGTTTTCATGTTGTGAAATGAATATTATTGTATTTTTTAAATATTGCTTGATATATTATTTTTTAAAATATTATTTAATTATAACCAGTTCAATTGCAATTCAACCACGATTAGAGCACATAACCTTGAACTATATTTATCCTTACCAATTCAATGACCAATATGATTTTCAAAATATTAGAGATTTTTAATGAAGTTATGACTTCAAGAAAGAAAATAAGCTAAGCGACTCTAAATGAGTTGCAATAGAAAAGTTAAGAGGTCCCTTTGTATCATTGTAAAAAGGTTGTCACTCTTTTTGTTGGAAGAGAAACAATAAGTTCCTTCAATACGTCAAATCTATATTAAATTTATATATCACGTTTCTTGTTAGTCTTAGAGCCTATTTGTATAGATAAAGTAGGTGTATTCTCATTTGCTTAATTAAAGTGTTTATATACAAGACAAATGACATTTATTTCACAAAAATAAAATTTCTATAATTCTATAAAAATATTTTCAACATCAAAGAATTGTTAGCATATCATAAATTTACAATAAGCTAAGTGTCTTCTAATCACCAATAAAAAAAAAGAAAAGAATAGCATAACAAATAGTTTAATATAAGACATCAAAAGCCAATTTTGTAAAAAGCTATACAAATACATACTTTGCAAATTATATTTAAAACAATTATCCGTGTTAGTTCAATTTAATTTTCAATTTAGATCATAATTTAATTCAAACTTTAAAAATATAGTTTACATTCTAAAATTTTTGTTTAAAAACTAAAAAATAATTTTATAAAATATTCATGATCAAAAACATAATTAACCATTTAATATTTTGTATTTTTCTATACCACAAAATTTCCTTTTTTGTTTTTTATTTTCCTTTTCAAACAAATAATTGAAATATAATATTTTTTTTAACTCACTACTTTCAAGTTGTTCCTTTATATTTAATTCTCATTTCTTTACATTTGTGTTTAATAAAAAAAGCATAGGAATTAAATCTACAATTTTAATTAAAATTTTACAAAAATAATTTTAAAAGATAATTACATCTATCTTCAAATTATTTAACTAGTTAATATAGCATAAGTGCATAACATATCTCATTAACTCCACGAATACATATTTATCCTTAATTAAAAACTAATCTCAACGAACTTTTTAATTAATGGTTATTATGTAATAAAAAATAGAAAAAGATAAAAAAATATTATTATTATGTAAAAAAACGTATGACCCCAAAGTATGAATAACTTTCAGTTGTACCCATATGATTCATGAGTTTCTAAGAACTAGGTCCGTAGTAGCAAAGAGAAATCCCCATTTTGCCCAAACCCCAAATAAAGACCAAAGACCTCTTTCCTTCTCTTTTCTCTGGAACCAGCTCTTCTGGTGTTGATCTCGTTTTCTTAAACACACACTACTCTCTCTCTCTCCCCCTCTTCACTCTATATTTCTCTCTCTAAAGATAACCCTCGCAGGTTCCAATCCACCATGACCGTGATGATGCCCGCTCCCATTGATGTACGTGTTTCTTCCCTAACCTTTTTCACACACACTCTCTGCACGCACCGTTTCGCTCCTATTTATTTATTTATTTATTCTTTACAAGAATAATAATTACTCGCGCGTGGTGCTTCTCTTCGCGCAACCATGAGCGGTGTTCTTCAATTTGATTTTCTCCACTTTCGAGTGGTGCCAGTGACGGGGGTTTCGTTTTCGTTCTTTTTCTTCTTGTTGTCGTTTTGATCTGAGCGAGTGAGATTTTCGCGCAATTTCGCGATTTCTAGTGCAGTTTGGGGTTTCGATTTTAGGGCTTTGCGGTTCCGATTTGGGGTTCGGTGTGCGTTGCGGTGGATCCGAACTAGGGTGACGTGTTTGGTTTTGGTTTTTGTTTTATGCAGCAGCAAGAGGACGAGGAGGTGCTCGTGCCGCACGCGGATTTGCCTGAGAACAATCACCAACCCATGGAAGGTAGTTCTCGTGCTTCCTGTGATCCGTGTTTTTAATTTTGTTTTTTCTTTTAATTTTTGGGTTAAGGAACTGTGGCTTTTTCAGTGTGTGATTTAATTGAATTGTTTTGGAGGGTTCGGGAAAGTGGTTGATGCATTATTGCTTCGGGGGAGAGTAGGGAGCTGAGTGAAAAATTGGTTTGAGGATTTTAGGTTTTGTGGTTCTTTTCGTTTTTTAGATGTTGGAAATTTGTCGGTGAGTGTTTGCTTTGGGATTTGGATTGGTTTTTGAATAAGAAAGGTATTTCAGCTGAAGTTTCAGAACGGGTAATAATTTGAATCCAATGATTGGCTGTTTTGTATTTTGGTAGCTGTGGGATCTCAAAGCGTTTGTTGATTGTGTAATTAATTCTCGAACTTCATTTTTATTTATGTTCCTCGTAAGCTATTGGAGGGTCTAGTTTAGTTTTTTTTTTGTTTGGTAATTTACGTTTTCAGCCATTCCAGATGTGATAGGCGATTGTTTCTTTTTCTTTTTGTTGATCGATAGTTGTAGCTCAACCTGAAAATGCGAATACTGTGGAGAGTCAGCCTGTTGAGGATCCTCCGTCATCTAGATTCACATGGAGAATTGACAACTTTTCAAGGCTGAACACAAAGAAGCTCTATTCGGAAATATTTGTAGTTGGTGGCTATAAATGGTATTTTTCTGAGACATTTACTAAACTGGTTAATGGTGTTCTTTTTTTTGAATATGGTCTGGTATGTATACTCGTTTTCAGTGATTACCTCTGCCAAACTTGGTTTTATGCTTGGCAGGCGTGTGCTTATTTTCCCAAAAGGAAACAATGTGGACTATTTGTCCATGTATTTGGATGTTGCAGATTCAGCTAGTTTGCCCTATGGTTGGAGTAGATATGCACAGTTTAGCTTGGCAGTTGTTAATCAAATCCATAATAAATATTCTGTCAGAAAAGGTAGTCCCTGCAATTTGATCTTTTACAAATGACATAGATTAGCCATAAATGTAAATAAGTAAGATCATTGCTTAGGTTTTTGTTGCAATTAGTGTATGGAAGAGCATTTGATACCTCCTCACATGATATAGATTCTTTTATAATGTATAAATCTATCAGTCAACTATCAATACTACATTATATTATAAATCATGTGACATCTTTTCTCATTCTATAATTTATTTATGGTTTCTTAGTTAATTTTCTGCTTCTTGCCCTTTGGTTCTGTATTCACTATAGGATAGTGGCATTTTGGAGGGGAGGGGGGGTGTGGGATTGTGGTTGGCAGTTGTTTAAATTCATTCATATACATGTGACAGAGTTCATACTGTAGTTAAACCTTTGATTCCACCCTCTTGCACCTTGTTTAAAATTAGGTGGAGAACGAGATGATGAGTTCTACAGTTTATTTGCACTAAATGAACTTGTCGGTGTTACTTGTCTCAATTATTTTTTTTTATTTAAAGAGGAAGTAAAAGTGCACAGCTTTCAGGGTTTCTATGACCTTGGTGTAGCTTAATTTTATTTACACTATGCAGACACACAGCACCAATTTAATGCACGCGAAAGTGATTGGGGTTTCACGTCCTTCATGCCTCTTGGTGAATTGTATGATCCTAGTAGAGGGTATCTTGTGAATGATACTCTTATAGTTGAAGCTGAGGTTCTCGTTCGTAGGATTGTTGATTACTGGACTTATGATTCAAAGAAGGAGACTGGCTATGTTGGCCTTAAGAACCAAGGAGCTACCTGTTATATGAATTCTCTACTCCAAACCTTGTACCATATTCCTTATTTTAGAAAGGTTAGAACTGTTTGTCTTATTTTGTTTTGCCTGAAGTTCATTTATGTGTTAGGAAGTAATGGGAAGTTTGTTCCTGGATATTACATTTCAGGCTGTGTACCATATGCCAACAACTGAGAATGATATGCCCACTGGTAGCATCCCTTTAGCTCTACAAAGTTTATTCTACAAGCTTCAATACAGTGACACCAGTGTTGCAACAAAGGAGTTGACAAAGTCTTTTGGATGGGATACATATGATTCTTTCATGCAGCATGATGTTCAAGAACTAAATCGAGTTCTCTGTGAAAAACTTGAAGACAAAATGAAGGTATGACAAAAACTTAAATTTGTTCATGATTCTTCTTGATGAGTGACCATATCAAATGGTTGTTTTATGTTATTTTTCTTCAGGGAACTGTTGTTGAGGGAACCATACAAAAGTTATTTGAAGGGCACCATATGAATTACATAGAATGCATTAATGTAGACTACAAATCAACTAGAAAGGAGTCATTTTATGGTACTTATGCATTTTGAATTCAATTATATGTTTTGTTCTTCCTTCTTGTCATATAATTCTAATTTAGTTTTGCATATGCATCTTAGACCTTCAGCTTGATGTCAAAGGTTGTCGTGATGTTTATGCTTCCTTTGATAAGTATGTTGAAGTTGAACGTCTTGAGGGGGATAACAAATATCATGCTGAACAGTATGGTTTGCAGGTTAGTTACTATTTATAAATGCCGAAGCAGCTTATAATAAACTATTAGTCTCATTTGGAGAAGTTTACCTTGTGTTTCAAAGAATTTTTGCTGTATTTTTGTGTAAATTTGTTTTGATATTTTTATAATGTCTTATATGAACCATTTCCATTTGAAAAATGAAAGAAACTGTGGGTTTGAGAATCACTTTTTGTCTTCTGCATCGATACTGGCTGGTCAGATGTTGGGTGCATTTTTAAATGTGTGATGCATCTTCCTGAATACTAGCTGGGAAAGTGCAAGAAACAGTAAATTGATAGTTACATAAATTTTGATGGTGCTTGTGTGAAATTTTGAAAGATCCCTAAAGTGTTTTTAAGCAAGTTGAAGGCGAAGTTGCTGATTGCTGTTTTCATGCAGAGTGATGGGTAATAAAATTCTAACAAAGATTAAGTGGAGAGAGAGAGAGTGATGAATTCTGTTTTTTATTCTTTAAGGATGATCCTGCATAATACAGTCAATTTATATACCAGCTCTAGTAGTGTACACAGCATGCTTACAACAATAACCAACTTCTATTATGTACATCTAGCTAAACTAACTGAAGGAAAGCTTTGTGAGGCTTTCTGCCTTAGCTGACAAATAACATACACACATAATACTCTAACGTAGGGAAGTGATCTGGATTGAGAATCAAGATTGATATGTTGACCTTATCAAAACATGTTATGTATTGCGAATAAAAGTATGATTTCAAAATGTAAATACTTTGTCTCTTTAAAGAAATATTGTCTTAATCATATTTTAGACAATTTTATATTATCCTTTAGGATGGCTTTCCCTAATTCCTCATTATCTCTTGGGATTTCCTTATCTCAATTTGTTTCCTGTTTAGTTAGGATTATGATTGGTATAAATAAGGATTAAGGGTCCATTTGGGTAAACAACTTAATTAAGTGCTTATTGAATAAGTACTTATCATGTAGATACTTGTGGGTCTGTTTGGAAGAGCTTATTTATAGTTTATTTGGACATGGATTATGGTATAAGAACTTGTGCAAGTGTTTGGGAGAGCTTATGAAAATAACTTATGATATATCCATAAGCTGTTCTCAGCTTATTTCAACAAGCTCTCCAAGATAGCTTATGAAAATAGCTTATAGCTTATATGAAAACAATCTAACCCAATTTTCTCTTTAATTGTAGAAACTACTTATACATAATTGCTTATTTGATGAACACTTCTTCAATAAGATTGAAATTAAGCTGTTTACCCAAACAGGTACTATGTATAAGTTGTTTCTATAATTGACAAGGATATGAGGTAAAACTATTTTCATATAAGTTGTAAGTTGTTTTCATAAACTATTATGGAGAGCTTATTGAAATAAGCTAAAAATAGTTTGTAGACACATCATAAACTATTTTCCTAAGCTCTCCCACACACTTAGGCAAGTGCTTATGTCATAAGATAAGTTCAAATAAGTTGTAAATAGGATCTTTTAAACACACCCTAGAGATCTGGGTTTTGTGAATATATCATAGTTGACCATTATGATGCATTTCATAGCAAATAGAGGGTTGAGCAATTGCTTATTTGAGGAGGCATCAATTTCTTTTTTGAAGTTTATAAGTTTTGGAGGTGTTACCTTTTTAATAAAGAGCCTTAGGCTATTGCAAAGAAAGGGTTCTTCTCTTACAATTTGAACTTCGGACTTAACTCAACTCCACAAAACCAGCTTGTAAGACAATGAACAAAGAAGCATATTGGAGTAGCGTTGAACAATTAAGACAATAGAAAAGAGTGATGCTCTATAACCAAATGAAGTGTATTGGATAAATTTCTTAACATTTTGCATCTTTTTAATTATTTTGTAGTTATTATTGTTTTTATATTTGTACTCTTGGGTCACCCTTAGGCTGAGCACTAACCTCTTTGCACCATTAAGCTTGAGGTTGGGGGGTGGGTCAAATGTTTGCCACGACCCATGCTGTCGGATCTAACTGAACAGGCCCATGCTCACATGCTTGTTAGAAACACATCTAGGTATCCTAACTACCCTATAAATTATCCTTTGAAGATCACAAGATATGATTAAATTGTATCTTACCTTGAGAATCATAGGAATATAATCAAATTGTATATCACCCCTGTAGAGGGGTATAAAGCCTACACTTAACCTAGAGGTAAGGCAAATTACACACTCGAATGCACTGGGCAGGCATCCTCTAACTCAAATGAAGGAAGCCTATTCTGGGAAAATATTTTAAGTTGACCTTTTTGAAAGTCGTTTTAAAAAATTATTTTTTGAAATTTTTATATGAGCTGTGCCCTTTGTTAAGCCACATCTTGGTCTTAGCAGTGTGTCTAGTTCATGTTTGTCATGTATTAGAGCTGAGAAAAAGATAAGTTGGGAAAATCGGTTCATATTTCCTATATTAATGTAAGTGGATTGAAAATTAAGAGATGCATTTCCATTCCTAAGAGGTAGTGAAATGTAACTTGACTCTTAGATAACTTCAATATGATAACGAGAGGGTAGGTCAAGAGGTGGGACGACTAAAGTCTACTAGATCACATTTATGAATGGTGTCAAGAACCTCCACTATAAATAGAGGGTCTTGAGGTGAGAAGAACCATCCAATCTGAAGAGGAGTCACCATCCAAGTGAGAGGGGTGCCTTGTAATTGAGACAGTTTATTAAGTTTGTCCAAAAAATTTGTAATTGGGACAGTTTCTCATGTTTGTCCAAAAAACATGTAATGGTGAGGGTTTTCTCAAGCTTGTCCAGAAAACTTGTAATCTTATTTGAATAGTGAATATCTTATTGTCATGATTTGTGGATGTAGGCAAGAGGTGCCACACCACAATAAATTCATGTTTTTTGCTATTTCTATTTTTGTAGATTGTGTGTGTTCTATCCTTTGATCCTCATTATGAATGAAGAGAATTTCCCCCGACAGAGTTTTAGTGCGAATACTTAGGGAATCCCCTCACTAAATACATAATTGGGGTTTTGATTCATTAGTCCATTATTGCAGCCATTTGTGACTGACTACTATTTCTGCTGCACTGAAACACAGTGCAATGTATCTGTTTAGTAATGGAGGATATCCACTTTGCCTACCTTTGGGGCACTAGTGCTGCTATTTGACATAATTGATAACTATGGTTATGTCAACATATAAAGACTTTATTTCTAGTTGGATTAGATACTTGGATCAAATTGATATCATTGGACATTATAAAATATCAAAATTCCTATAAAATAATTTAGCAGTATATTTTAGTTATTTTTCCTAATATTTTCCCAAGTTCTCTACCATTCATTAGATATCTTCATTTTGACCTTTTTTTCTCACTGGAACATCTCTGTCTTCTTATCTTATCATATGAGCAAACCTCCTTATACAAGTTTCTGTCATCTTGTCTCCTGTAGTTCAACCCTAACTTCCTCTTTAATATAAATATTCCTAATCTTATATTGTATGTCCACTCATCCACCTCTGAATTCTCATCTTTGCTACACTCTCTTTTTGTTCTAGCTGGCACTTCACTGCCCATTGCCCAATATTCATTGCCATAGTTATTGCTGTTCATATAGCAGTGAGGTAGAATTTCTTAAATTGGTAGACATTTCTCAAATACAATTCATACCTGAGACTTGAAAATTTTCAACGTAGTACTGTAAGAAGTTCAATGGTATTTTTTACCCTAGAAGGAACCATTGGATGGCTTAAAATATTGACCGACTATTTTTAACCTTTTTTGTGTAACATGAATTGTATGATTTAATTTATTTATGTTTAGCTCCCTGGCTTCCAATATTATTATACTACTCAGAAATAATTTATTTGTGTAGCTTGGAACGTTTTGATTATTTGCTTCAAACAGTCCTTGATATTTTGTTAAGTTGCTTGCTTGTGCTTACTGTCTGAATGCAAAAAATTAAGCAGTTTTATTTTTATTGAGCTTGATGCATAAACTAATTAATGGTACATGATAATTTCAGGATGCTAAGAAAGGTGTCCTATTTATTGATTTTCCTCCTGTCCTTCAACTTCAGCTAAAAAGATTTGAATATGACTTTATGCGGGATACTATGGTTAAGGTTGGTAGTCAATTAATAAATTTCTCTTCACCTTATCTTGATATTTGTTTGGCAGTTATTACCTATCTATTTAGGTTGTAGAAATTTGATCACTTTATGTGTTGAAATAGAGCTTCTGGTGTGCTTCAGCACTACTATAAATTATGTTGATGAAGATTCTTATAAATTATGTTTGACAATATATAGTGCTACTGATTGTTTGTTGTTAGTAGTGGTTCTGTCATGGTAATTTTATGGTTACTATTCTATTCTTGCAATAAAGTGATTGGGCTTTTATATGGTATTTGGAAGGTAACTCGAACTAAACCGGTTGGTGGGATTACTGAGAAGTGGCTTCTTGAGTGCTTGAGTTTGAGTAGTTTAGGTGGAATTTAAAGGATAATGCCTTATGGAATTGAAATACATGGTGGACCCTAGGCCATTTTTATTGATATTTGCTTATTGGCTAAAATATAATTTTGGTTTCCCTATAAAATTTAGAGACATTTAGTTTCCCTATTTTTCAAAATCAAGGATTTTTGTTCAATCATCAATTTTCAGAGTGTTGATCGTTAATAAGAAAACATTGACCGTTAAATCACTGATGTGATACTTAATTAGGTTTTTTAATTATTACTTTGATTAGTAGAGCATTTAATTTAGTAAGAATTTATCCTCTTTTAATCACCTAAGAATTTAATTAAAAAATCCTATATTATAGTATAACGTTAGTGATTTAGTGGTTAATATTTTCTTATTAAGAATCGATGTCCTAAAATTGATGATTGAACCTAAATCGTTGATTGTGAAATATAAGGGGACTAGATGTCTCTATTTTTTATAGGGGGGACAAAATTGCAGATTGAGTAAAATAGGTGGACCAAAATTGTATTTTAGCCTTACTTATTTGAAAATAGTTTTTCATTAGTGCTTCTGGCAGGGGACGGGGTTGTATGAATGAATATTTACTTCCCATCATTTGAGATTGTTACACACTAGGAATATTTTCTGCAAGCGTGAGCATGGGGATTAGCTATTTTCATGAGTGTCTACATTTCTGTCAATTTTCATTCACATTTGATAGATTGCCCACTTTTTCAGTACGTGGAAGATTAATTTTTTCTTCATGCTATCACTATATAGATTAATGACCGTTATGAGTTTCCCTTACAACTTGATCTTGATCGTGAGGATGGAAAATATCTATCACCTGATGCTGATAGGAGTGTCCGCAATCTTTACACACTTCACAGGTAATATTATGGTATTGCCTGTAGTATTTGTTGATTCTTTATAGTTTGTTTATTTACTTTATAAGCATACATAACTAGTGTTATTTTGTGATGTTATGTATGTGATTGGTGATTAGGGATGTGATTCCCAGTTTTGTTTTTGGTTTATTTAAAGTATGATATGATTTTCTGAGTAGTGCAATTTTTATAGACACTTGTTGCTATATATGTTGCAGAGTTTTTTCCCCATGTGCAATTAGCCAGTTCATTTCATATCTGATTGAAACAAATTGTTTATATACATTGGTTATCTCTTATTATAGAATGATTTCATTTTATACATGGTATCCATGAATGTTGTTATTAAGAACATGTGAAAATGGCTTTTATAAGTTCCTATCCAATATTATTTTGTTGACATCATCTGTTCATAATTGGGGATGTTTTTGTCATGTTTTCTGTGGTGGGTAGCATGACATAGTGAATAATATTCCCAAGATTTTGGTTTTTAACCCACCCTAATGATATTGTGTAATTAATGTAGCCAATTTCATCCAGTGGGATAAGGCTTCACCTAGTGATTAATTTGGTTTCTGTTGGATTGCTTTCAGTTGCTTTTATAACTGCACAAAATTGTCACCCTTGATTTTATATTATATAATTAAAAATTTAATGAACATATATGAAAATTATTTAAAGCATTTGATTGCGACTGCACCACTGTACAGTTGCTTTTCAACTGCCGGGAATCCTGGTCCTTTTTGTTGTTATTGTAAAGATAAAAATTGAAAAAGAACTAATGCTCTCATTTTCTTGACTATTGTGAAGATAAAATATTTCATGTGGATCTCACATGACCATTTTCTTTCTCATCCATCTCATTAGTATTCCAAACAGTACAAGATGGATAACAATGTGTTTTCTTTCTTAGCTAGTTCTTTTGTGGTCATTTCTATTATTATAAATAACAAACAAATAGGGAGAGTTGTGTGAATTGATATGATTGGCTGAATGCATGTAATTGGTGTGCGGAGTTACCTTCAAAACTATTTTTTCTGACCATCTATGTATTGTTATGCATTTTCACATATTAAATAGCATTATTCTTTAATTAAAGAAATGCACAAAAATTATAAATTTCTATTTATCCATTCTAATGAAGACATTGCTATACATTTTGTTTTATGCATATTTGATCTATGAAGTTCTGTTTTAACATTAAAATTTTCCCCAGTGTTTTAGTTCACAGTGGCGGTGTGCATGGCGGACATTATTATGCTTTTATCAGGCCAACCCTCTCTGAACAGTGGTATGTGTAGTAGTGTTGAGAGATCTCTTCTGTTCATTGCCTTTTGATCTAGCATGTACTTGTACATGTATGTGATGGGGATATGAGACATGAATATCTAGATATGAAAAACAATAAGTTGCTGTTGGGAAGACTGTGTGAACACAGATTATGTTACAAGCATTTTTTTCTTTATTGGGTAGGACTTCTGGCAGGTGTTTTGTAGGGATAGACAAGATGAGACATAAATATCTAGATATGCAGAGCAATAACTTGGTGTTGGGAATATGGTGTATTCACAAATTATGTTCCTAGGCATCTTTTTGTTTACTGGGAATGAGTTCTGGCAGGTGTCGGGTAGAATATACAAGTGAAAAGTAAAACATGTAGATGTTAGAAGCATAATCATTTTAGCTACTGCAAAACCTAAAACATGAGTTGCCATGAGGTCATGATGGAAGAAACAAATTTAGCTGTTTGTATTGTAGTTATCTAGAGTTCAAATAAATTATCAATAGAGATATGACTTTAATTGGGTCTTAGATAAAGACCTTGTATGATGCAAAATTCAATTTAAAACAAGTCTCTATTCTTTTGCATTACAATTGACAAATTTCAACACCATGGAAATTGGGTAATGATGCATAGTGAAACAAACTTTACGCTTCTTTTTATATGATAGGAGGAAGTGATATTGTTAATGTTGAAATTATAGGATTTTAGGTATAGAGGGAAGAAAAGGATAGAGTAGAAGACTAAATCCTTTGAAATTGATATTAACTCAATATATGATGTATTACAATTGTATATTGTGATACAAAACATAAAGCAATAGCCCTTATCAATAGTATTAATAAATTGTCTAGAACCTAACACATGTTGGCTTCTGCTCAAATATTTGCTGCCTTTGATACTACTACAATCGAATTCCAGAGTTGGGGAAACTTGACAAATCCTAGTTTTAAGGTTGGTCATGGAGGATGATATGACTATGATACCATGTGGACATTGTAGGATGTAGGTGGAGGGTAGAAAAATTTGGAATAAAGACTTCAAGTATGATATTAGCGTAATGTTATATGATGTATTGCAATGTAATATACAACTTAAAGCATTAGCCATTATCTATACCAATATTAGATCATAATCTTAACTTAATAAGGAAACAAATGATTAAATATTGAGAAATATGAAAACTAATCCTATTATAGTTATCAATCTTGAACTGTGGTGTGGAGTGGCTGATTCCAAAGCCGCTGTAGCAGGATGACAGCTATTGTGGAATATTAAATACAAGCAATCTATAGTTTTTCGACAAGGCTGCCATCATCAGGATTGGAATCTTTTGTTCTACCTATCCTTGAAATTTTATAGTCCCAACCTTCCAGCTATGTGCTCTCACTCACCATTTCTTCTTTGTGTGATTCTAAATAACGCTGCCGCTGTTGGATGCACGTGGTGGCACGTCTAGCCATCTTTTCAATCACTGTTTTCGATACTAGGCTTGTCGGATTGAGGCGCACAAAGCCCAATCAGTTTTGAGCCCTGTCTATGTTCCAAATGCAGTGGTCTCATCTTTGTCCTAAAAGCAATAGATTTAGTTTCAAGTTTAAATAATTTGAGTCTCAAACATTATTGGTTTGAAGCTTCCAAATGTGGTTTCAAGAAGAACAAACTTTGTTTTGCTTGCCATGAATTTTCTCTTTCTCTAATGGTCATTCTAGCTATCTAGCAAAGTTATTCTTCTTTAGCAATTATCTTCGACTTCTCCAACATCCTTGAGTAACCTTTCAAACTATTGCTTTTTGATGGAACTCATTTTTTTTCTTCATGTTTTCTATTTTATTTGTTGGGAATAATTTTTTCTTGTGACAAGTTGAGACCTTAGTAAGCTTCAGCTTATGGGGTATGTTGAAAATCAGAACATCATATTTTGATTTATTAATAACAGTGGTTTCTAGATATATGTTTGATTTAAAGGAAACAAAATATCCTTTGTTTATGTATAATTAATGTGATTAACCTATATAAGCACGCATCCGCTGTGTATTCAAATATGATTTTCATTCAATTATTCTAATAGTGATATTGAGAATTGTGCTTGTCTAGTAGATCCATTATTCTCAAAGATAAATATTTGGCAAATCGTGTACTACTTCGATTCACCCTTTTGCTCGTTGCTCATTTTTCGTAGAACTTTTTGGTTGTCACCCCATACTATTGGTCTCTACCACATTGACAAGTTTTTTGGCGAGTCCACTACCATCAAGATCAAAATCTTCTTATCTACCTATGCCTACAATAACAACGTGCTTTTGTTTGCCTTCATTTTCTCTCTAGGCAATGGCTTCCATTAGCTTTGTCTTTGTACTAGATGCACTTGCCCTGTCTTTGTTCTATGCACTGTTCCCATTTATGCCTCAGCTGCACTGGTCCCGTTGATGTTTTAGATGCATTGGCCTCGCCTATTTCCCAAATGCACTTGCTTTGTCTATGCCCCAAGTGCACTAGTCCTGAGTATGTTTCAAATGCATTGGTCTCATATTTGTCCCAAAAGCAGTAGACTTGGTTTTCAATTTAAATAATTTGGGTCGCCAACATTATTGGTTTGAAGTTTCCAAATGTGGTTTCAAGAAGAGCGAACCTTACTTTGCTTGCCATGGCTTTTCTCTTTCACTGATGATCATTCCCGCTATCTGGCTAAACTATTTTTCTCTAGCTATTGTCTCTGACTTCTCTAGCATCATTGAGTTGCCTTTCAAACTAAAGTCTTTTGGTGGAGTTCATTTTTTTCTCATGATTTCTATTTTATTTGTTGGGAATAAATTATTTTCTTGTAACAAGCTGAGAGCTTAGTAAGCTTCAACTTAAGGGGAGTGTTGAAAAGCACAATATAATATTTTAATTTATTAATAATAGCATTTTATAGGCACATAATTTTTGATTTAGAGGAAACAAAATATCCTTTATTTATGCATAGTTATTGTAATTAACCTATATAAATACTCATCCATTGTGTATTCAAACACACGATATTTAAACAATTATCTCTTTGTTTCTCCCATTTTAACATGTATAATATAATCATTGATATGTATTGTTGGCACTAATAGTTCAATATGCCTCACAAGTGGTTACTAGTGTCATGAGGTTATTAAAATGTCTAATGGTTTTGCCTCAAGAATTAAGTAAATAAGGAAGTTAGTTAATCTAGTTAGTGACATTAAATTTGTTAACAGTTTGTATTATTTTTTCAAGATTATCCTTACTTAAAGTTAAGGCATTGGTTTCTTTGGAACTGCTAGAGATTTTTACTCACAACAGACTTAGTATTGAAAAACAGAAGTATGTACACTAGAAGAAGAAAGCAGAGTAGGACACACTACACAACAATGTTGTAGTCTGTTCCCCTAGTCTAGTTTATAGACATGAATATAAGCACACATAAAACAGATACAAGAACAAAGAAAAAATTCATATAACTTTTAACACCCCCTGTCAAGCTAGAGCATATAGGTTGTAGGCTCCAAGCTTGGAACATATAAACTGAATTCGAGACCCTCTTAAGGATTTGGTTAAAATGTTAGCAAGCTGATTGTTTGAACTAACAAATTCCTTGTTGATCTCCTTGGACAATAACTTCTCCTTCATAAAATGACAATCAATTTCTATGTGTTTAGTTCTCTCATGAAATATATGAATTGACTAACTACTTCAACAACAAAGGAAATATAGGTTTGGTGATTGTGAGGTATATGAATTTCCCCACCAATCTTCTATACCTCTCTAGATCTGAGTATGGTTTGCCTTGCTTTGACATTAGTTTCTGGTTTGGATCCATGGGACTTTCAATGGTACTACAATCTGTCATTCATATCTCCTCCAAAATGTCCAACACATACTTTTTCTGGGAAATAGTAATGCCTTCTTTGGATTGTGCTACCTCTATATCAAGGAAGTATTTAAGATAACTTATATCCTTCGTCTGAAAGTGACTAATTAAATGTTGTTTTAGCTTTCAGAGATTCTAGCATTATCATTTCTTGTGATTACTATATCATTGACATAAACAACTAGATAGACACATCTTTTAGGAGAGCTGTGACAGTAGAAGACTGAATGATTTGTTTCATTGTGCTTCATCCAAAAACTTTGCACCACATGACTAAATTTTCTAAACCAAGCTCTTGGAGATTGTTTGAGCCCATAAAGAGAATGACAAAACTTGCAAACTAGATTAGATTCCCCTCGAGCAACAAAACCAAGAGGTTTCTCCATATAAATCTCTTCCTTCAACTCACCATGAAGAAAGACATTTTTAATGTCTAGTTGGTGGAGAGGCCAACGATAAATTCTAGCCATAGCAATAAAAAGACGAATGGTAGTGATCTTAGCCACAAGAGAGAAAGTGTCACCATAGTCAAGACCAGGGATCTAAGTGTAGCGTTTGGCCACCAACTGAGCTTTAAGACGATCAACCTTAGCAGTAGGACCAATTTTGATAGCATGGACCCATCTGCTACCAATTGTTTTCTTTCTAGGCGAGACAGAAACTAGATCCCAAGTACCATTATGCTCAAGAGTTTGCATTTCATCAATCATGGCTAGTCGCCGTCTAGGATGGTTAAGTGCTTCATCAACATTTTTAGAAATGGTGGAAGAAGACAAAGATGAAAGGAAAGAGCAATATGAGGGAGATACACAATGATAACTTAAAAAAATTATAAATAGGATGAGGGTTTTGAGTAGAACGGATACCTTTCCTAAGAACAATTGACCAACTTGAAGTGTCATCTGATGAAGGACATGAATTAGGAGAGGAGAGGAAGACAATTATGGTTGATTATCAGGTGACGAGTGTGGTTGAATGACTTTCGGATGATGAGTCTCACAAGTGGGAGGAATTGTTGGACTTGAGGATGAGATGATTAACACTTGTATAGAATTCAAGTATGATATGGAGGAGGGAAATAAATAAAGTTTTTTCAAAGAATGTTACATCTGTTGACATATAATATCTTTTAGTGGTTGAAGAATAACATTTGTATCCTTTTTGTAAATGTGAATAGCCAAGAAATACACATTTGATAGCTCTTGCAGATAGCTTATCAAGTACAACCAAAGACCTTGGGAGATATGTGATCTGAAGGTTCATTATTGAATAGGAAATTTTGTTCACAAGAGATGAAGACATTCTATTTATTAAGAAACAAGTAGTGAGAATTACGTCACCCAATGACATGTGGTAACATTTCCACTAAGCATCAGGATGCGAGTAGTTTCCACTAAATGTTGATTCTTTCTATCTGCAATTCCATTTTGTTGTGGTGTGTGAGGACAAGTTAATTGGTGTAAAACACCTTGTGAGGACAAATCACCAGAAAAATATTCTTTAGCATTATCATTTCTAAGAATTTTGATAGTTTTTCCAAATTGGGTCTTGATTTCATTGAAGAAAGATATGAAAATAGACAAAAGTTTAGGTCTATCTTTCATTAAAAATATTCAAGTACATCAAGAACATTCATCTATAAATGTAACAAAATATCTGAAACGAAGGATGTAACACGACTTGGTCCTCAAAGGTTTGAATGAATAGTAGAAAAAATTGAGTAACATTTCGTTTCAGTTTGTTTAGGAAAAGAAGATCTAGTATGTTTGCTTAATTGACATGACCCACAATCTAACATCTTAAGATGATTGAGACTAGAGACCATCGTCTTTAACTTTGCCAAATTAGGGTGACCTAAACAATCATGCAAACGTTTTGGAGAAGAAACAGCAAAACAAGAGACAACAATAGGACTGGATTGCAAGTAGTACAAGCTTCATGATTCATGTCCTACGCCAATTAGACGACCTGTACCACTTTCCTGTATGACAAAGGATTCAACATTAAATGTTACTGAACAATTTAAGGAACGAGTCAATTGACTTAGAGATATTAGATTATAAGGACAATTAGGAATGTACAAGACATAATTTAAATTTAAAGACGATGAAAGAGAGACTTGACCAACTTCTTGAGATGTAATTTTGGAATCATTGGCTAAGGTAACCAAATGAGGAAACTTTGGTGGAGATATAAATGAGAATAAAGAGTTATTATAAAAAATATGATCAGAAGCACCTGAATCAATTATCCAAGGACTTTGACCTTCCACAGATAAAGAAATACAAGTTACTTGACATTGAGGATGACTGAGTATGGTTACTGGATTTCAATTTCAAGTATTCTTGATACTCTTCATTAGAAAACTGGGCTGTAAATTTATCAAATTTAGACACATGTGTAGACTTGTTGGGAAAACAATGAAGGAATAATAAGTGTCCTGAATATGCTCTTGCAATATGTGCATATTGAGGATATCAAACTCTACCATTGCAGAGGTATCAACCGTTTCAACAGTACCCTTATTTTTTTCTAATAGTAGGAGGCTGTCCATGAAAGAATTTCATGACTAGTCAGAATTTGATCACAGACATGATCAAAATATGAATGTAAAGTCCGCATAGTTAGAATCATATGTAGTTTATCAAGTTTTTGTTTTATCTCCTCCAAGGAATCAACTTTTAGGAACATCTTTAGTTCTTCTAGTATAGCTTGAACTTGAGCCACATGTGAGATCATATCATGATTAGTATGTTTGAGAGAAGTCAATTTATTTGCTGAGTCATACAACCGTTGAATATCATTGGCAAAAATATTTTGAGCTTTCTTCCAAAAGGCGAACATGTTTTGAATGTCCTGGGTGTGCCTAAAATTTTACGTTCAATTGACTGCCATAACACTGAACAAAGCTGGAAATCAAGTTGTTGCCATTGGGTCCTGATTTCACTTGGTATCTCATTGGTTTCTGTCTAGATGATCATAGTATCCTTGACCAAATGAATCACAGTTCTACGGAGGCGGACCATAGGAGATAATTTTTATTGTTGAGTTTCTCTGTAGAGATGGTGGGATTCTAGAAATAGGTAGAACTGGTCTTGAGATACCAAACCTTGCTGGTCTAGTAGTAGCCATTAGTGCTGAAGCAGAGAATGCAAGAAGGAAGAAGGGTAGCCAAACAACCTTGAAAAATATCAGAAAGGTTAAACAGGCCTTAAACGGAAAGAGAAGGCTTCGACGAATGTGGTGGAGGTGTTGCAGAGAGCTTCTGATGTAGTCTGGCTGGCATGTGGGCTACACGTGCTTGACTGGGCGAGAGAAAGAGGTGGCGCGTGGAGGCTCGTAGCACAGTGGTGGTTTGACCTTAAATACGTCGGATTATGTCACACTTGGTGACGGTGGCGGTTGGTGGCGGACAACACGCAGACAGTGGTGGACTACAAAGCTGGGAGCTCTGATACCAACTATCAACTTAAAGTTAAGGCACTGGTTTCTTTGGAACTGCTTGAGATTTGTATTCTCAGCAGACTTAGTATATATATATATATTTCAATGTTATCAATGGCAGATAGCGGAACATGGTGGAAGGCCAAAATTCTGCCATATAAGCACGCCATTGCGCCTCCCTTCACAAATTACCCATAATGGTTGACAAGAAATCAGCCATGCCATTCTGCCATGGCGGCTATTTAACAACACTGATATATTGAAAAACAGAAGTATGTACAATGGAAGAAGAAAGCAGAGTCTGATACATTGCACAGTAGTTGCAGTTTGCTCCCCTAGTCTAGTTTATAGACATGGATATAGGCACATAGAAAACAAATACAAGAACAAAGAAAACATACATATAACTTTTAACACCCTTAAAATTATTGGGACTCATTATCTCACTTGTTTCACATAATTAATTATGTGTCTCTTTCCCATGAGAAAGTGTTTATTAAAATTAAAATTATTGCAACTCTTGTCATCTTTCTCAATTCTCACAATAGAAAGAAAGAGTTTTTTTATTAGTTTACAACATTTATTGTTTATTAACTATAAAAATTTGTAAAGTAATTAACGGTATTTTGGAACAAAATAATTAATGCAAGAAACAATTTGGAGAGGGTCTTATAAAAAGGACCAAGCAAATTTCTCAAAAAGGTTCTTATATAAAGGGATGGAGGTAGTAGTATGAGATTAGTTGCATGGAGTATGTTGTAGATAATATTTGAAACCAGGCTGTTGGAGTGCTAGAGAATTGGAAGGATTCTGTTCTTTGGTACTGTTTGATTTACTGACTATAGTTTCAGTAATTGTTGTACATGAACAGCTTCAATATGCAACATACTGGGAGGCACTTTACCTTCTTTTCGCTGTTTTTAATTCCCTTTTTGGTCCTGTCCCTGCCATTCACTATTTGTGAATATCTGACTGGCTCTCAGGTACAAATTTGATGATGAGAGGGTGACAAAAGAAGATAATAAAAGAGCATTAGAGGAGCAATATGGTGGTGAGGAAGAGGTAATCGTTTTATTGCCATTGACCTTGCCATATTTTCCTGTTGAATATTTGTCTGTTAATGATTGAATCTTGTATTTTAACAGTTACCACAGGCAAATCCTGGATTCAATAACGCTCCATTTAAGTTCACCAAATACTCAAATGCTTATATGCTGGTGTATATACGTGAAAGTGACAAGGACAAAATCATATGCAATGTGGATGAGAAAGACATTGCAGCACATTTAAGGGTAAACGTGTATTCTTATCTACATTTAGGACTCTGAAAGATGTAAGCCAAGTTGATTACAAACATGTTTCATGTTTGTCACTTGGTTTAACTCTGAAACAAATTTAGATGGCTGTTTTATTTGAGAATAAGTCTAAGAAAGCATGTTGCAGCTCAGCTGTAGCAATCAACCTGATGACACTCATCAAATTGTCCTGTTTTATCCTTCTTGTCCTTTTCTCTCCTTGATCTCTGAATTTGTTTTCTAATGAGAAGCTGCAAGCCTTATGAATGTATTGGGCCAAAATTATGTATAGTTTGATTTGTTGCTGTCCTCTACTTTTTTTTATTATTGTATTAATTCTGTTGCATTATTATGGAAATCGGGCATGATTTTGAGCAATGAATTAATGCAGGAGAGGTTGAAGAAAGAACAAGAAGAGAAAGAGCACAAAAAGAAAGAAAAGGCAGAAGCTCACCTTTATACTATTATAAAGGTTCTCTGTTCCCAACCTTGATTTCTTAAAGAGCACAACTGAATATTGTTTGTCTTGCACTTTTTTTCAGTTGTGCTTTAAACAATCAAATCATATTTGTTATTACTGACAGCATGATATTCTTAGGTGGCACGAGATGTAGACCTTAAAGACCAGATTGGAAAGGATATATACTTTGATCTTGTAGACCATGACAAAGTGAGGAGTTTCCGAGTCCAAAAGCAGACTTCTTTTAACCTTTTCAAGGTATCTTCATCAGTCATCCTCTTTTTCTTGGTGGTCTGGCCTTGGTATTGCATTTTTTTTTTCATTGAAGAAATCAGAGTGGAAAGCACATTATTATTCTGACAAAAAGTTCCATAAAACATTCAGTTATGATGTTAAGATAAATAATATAAAATAATCAAATACAGAGGACTATTGATGCTTCAGCCTGAAAATGCATAGGTAATAGTAATGAAATTCAGTAATAAACTGATAATGTCTTAGCCTGACTCTTTTTGCTATTGCTTTTTACTGTTGGGTTGGGGGGGGCAAGTACTCTCTGTTATTCACTAAAGCCGACTTGTCATGCATGTTGGTTGTTTTGTTGTATTTTCCCAAAATGTTAATTATCTTAAAAACATTTTTGTACCTTCTCTCGGCACATGCCTCTAATGCCCTGCTTCACTTTCTTCTCTTTTCCATATATTCTTTGGATTTTGGGTTTAACACATAAAGTTTGCTTTGCAATGTAAGAGCAAATGTCCTGCTGTTTTTAACCTACCGCTATATATTCTCATATTTGGGAACCAGGTGTTGTTTTTTAATTAGCTTAGGAACCAGGGGTTAAGGGTCTATTTGAAGGGAATACTCCAGTATGATTGTGCTTTTGTATAGTTTTTAAAAACTGTTTTATAAAACAATTTTCTAAAACTAATTCCTTGATAGTAGAAGTGGGGAAAGATGTGAGAGTGAAGGAGAGAAAATGAGTAATAGAAAACTGAAAACAGAAAACCATAGTAGCACTTTAGAGATTTTCTGTTTTATTATTTTTATTTTTTTATTTTAAAAAGTGAAAGAAATATTTCTGAAATTAGTTTTCAAAATCTATGCATACCAAACAACTTCTCTTATTTTTCTGTTTGTTGAAAATAAAAATCAGTTTTTTGGAACAGGAAATAAACATGCAATTAATTTCTGAAGCAACTTTTTTAATACCATTTGAATACAATTTTTAATACTAAACCCTAAACCCTAAACCCTAAACATACAATTTTTAATACCAAACAACTTTTTTTTTTATCTTAATGTTGTATCAATCAAGAGAACATTTTATTAATTGATAGCATTTGGCCCGGTTTTTTTTCTATCTTAAAACTTAAATGTTTTAATTAAAAATAATACCTTCAGAAGTAAAACTGAAGTTGTTTTGTATTTTAATATTTTTTTAGCTAAAAATTTTCTTTTAAACCGTATGGAGAACAATAGTTTCAGAAAATATGCTTTTGGGAAGCTCTTCTAATTAACCTCGGTAAAAGTTCCTTTTTTATGTATTTTCTTCTTTTAAAAATAGCTCCTATTATGTTTAGAACTTTAAAATTTTGTTTGACCTAGATTCTCCTTTAATAAGAGAAGACCAAAAAAGACTAGCCAAATTCTAGGTAGCACTAGAATATGGATCTTAGAAATTATAATGTTTTAGTTGGGAAATGGAATATAATATGATGTACTACATGAATCAATATGATTGCCTTTTGTAAATAAATTATAATGTTTTAGTTGTAAATTGGAATATAATATAATGTATTACACTAATCAATATGATCTGACATCTTTTGTGGTAATAATTTAAAATTTTAGTGATGATTGCTTAATTAATTATAGAGCATTTATTTAAATACATTATTTTTTATTTTGATACCCATTTGCATATTCTGTAATATACAGGAAGAGGTTGCTAAAGAGTATGGTATACCAGTACAATTTCAGCGCTATTGGCTGTGGGCAAAGCGGCAAAACCATACCTATCGTCCTAATAGACCATTGACACACATTGAGGAAGCACAATCTGTAAATTCCCATCCTTGGTTGGAGATTTTCAATTTATTTTCTACTTTTCCTTCTCTGACTGTTGGTTTTCTTTATTCAATATGGAGATGTTCTGTATAATTATAATAAGCTCTGTCAAACCTTATGGTTATGGTTTTTGTGTTATAGCTTTGTTTCAATTTATGGCAGTATGTTAATTACGTGATTGTGCTAGCTTGCTATATGTTTATTCCATTTAGTGGGCTGGCTGGCTGTATGGCCAATTCTTTCTAGGTTGCTTTTTGTTGGAAAGCCACCTTAATTGTGGCTTCTTTTGGGGTTGCCTTAATTGCAGCATCAAGGGTGGCGGTTTAATCCTATTTTGATTAGTGATAAGGCCTAAGTTGGTGTATATAAGTGGAGGACAATACTCATCTTATAAGTTGGTTTTGTGAGGTTGAGTTAGATGATCCTACGCTCTACTCTAAAATGACATCAAAACCTATTCTAGATTCATTGTTGGACCACCTGCATTTGCCACGCACCTAGCTGGAAGTCCTAGTAGTGAAGGGGTGTGTTGAAAAGCTGCCTGAATTATGGTCCCCCCTACCCACCTTAGTTGTAGCCTATTTGGGGGTTGCCTTAATTGCAGCCTCAAGGGTGGTGGTTTGTTCCACATCAATTAATGATAAGGCCAAAGTACATGGTTCTAAATTATGGTTGCAATATTGCACTAAGAAGTTAGAATGGAAGATCGATTTATGAGTCTGTCCTTTTTTGACAAAAAGTGGAATGGAACGGTGCTGAGATTCTGTTGCAGCTCCATTGCAGATGCTTTGTGGCATTTTAGTATGATTGAAATTCACCCCACTATTGCAGTTGCTGACAGCTTTGCAACAGCAATATTGCTGCTGCAATTGTGGTTGCAAACTGCACTTTAAAACCATTAAGTGTGGGTGACCCTCACTTAACGGCTGGTTTTGTGGGGCTGAGTTAGTAGGCCTTAAGCTCAGATTCTAAGAGTTTCTGTTTTTCTCCATCTTTTTTTAACTGTTTTCTATTTCTTGAAAAAGGAAATAGATGCAATCTGTTTTAATAATGTCCATATTAATTGTTTTGGATTCTGTGCTTTGTATTCCTTGTTCTGGGAATGCTCTGATGTTTTTGATTATTTTGTTTGTTTTGGTGCATGGTTATGTGACATGACAAATATAATTTGAAGTTTTTCTAAATCTACTTCACTGTATTGCAGGTTGGACAATTGAGAGAAGTGTCCAACAAGGTTCACAATGCAGAACTAAAATTGTTTTTGGAAGTGGAGCTGGGGATGGTAAAATTTGTATAATGGAAATTGAATACTAATTTAATAACATGGAACTTTAATGTTCAATTAAAACACTGTCCTGTTGAAAATTTGCATTCATGTTTAGGATTCACGTCCCATTGCTCCACCTGATAAGACCAAGGATGATATATTACTTTTCTTCAAGCTATATGATCCTGAAAAAGAGGAGCTGCGGTATTGAGTAATTTCTTTATTTTAACATTTTTATGTGAGGCCTAGGTTGACTTAAAATTTTTTTCACTAAAATGGCAGTTATGTTGGAAGGCTCTTTGTGAAGTGTACTGGCAAACCATTGGAAATTTTAACAAGGTTAAATGAAATGGCTGGTTATGACCCTGAAGAAGATATTGCACTTTATGAGGTTGGTTTGTATTGTCTCTTTAAATTCAGTTGTAACTTAATGAAATAGCTAAATATAGTGGCTAATCAAATGGGTGCTGTAACTGAGGTTACATAAGAAATTGGTCTTCAACTCTGAAATTCTGGCATTTGTACTTCATATTATCTAAATTATCGTTTGTCTTTTTCTGTGTCTCTGTTTTTTTTTTTCCCATTTTAGTTAACTATTAAATCTTTGAACTACTTAATTTTCATTTACTGATTTAGCCATAAATCTTGCAGTTTGTATTTTAGATTATATGTAATTGAGTTATCAGTTGGCACTTGCATGTAACTGGTGTTAACTAGCTCCTTACCTTTTTAACCTCTAGGTGTAGATTCAGTAATATATTTTCAATTGTGTTCTTTAGACACTAAATTTACTGATGAATAGTATTGACATTAGTGCTTCATAACAGATAAGTGCTTTATGTTATATAGAAAATTAATTGGTTCCTGCATAGATCCTATTAAAAGGGAGAGGACCTCAAGAAGGACAGAAACTTTAAATGATAACAATGTTTTGTTGTAAACTTGTCGGATTCTTATCAATATTGGATACTGCATGAATACTTCAAATACTTTTAGTTACAATTATAATTTTACTTTTATTTATTTTTTAATTTTTTTTACCTTTATTGATTGGAATACCACATCAATTAATTTGTTCCTGCATAAATCCTATCAAAAAGGGGGAGGACCTTAAGACAGATGTAAACTTTAAATGAAAGCTGTGTTTTGTTGTAACCTTGTTGGATTCATATCAGTATTGGATACTGCATGAATACTTGACATACCTTTAACTACATTTATAGTTTTACTTTTATTTATTTATTTAGTTCTTTTACCAATATTGATTGAAATACTACAACTAGATTCATTCTAACATTTTATTATGTCTATAATTTATTGTACACATTTTAAAACTTGAATTCTCATATTTTTTTTTTATTTTATGATAATTTCAGATTAATTTTATATGATGCATTATGACTTTTCTTTTAATAAGCAAAACATTATAACTGTGTTGTGTCTTACGGTTTTTAAAATTTTCCTTATCCCTGTATCTGTGCCGTGTCCTGTGTTGTATCCATGCTTCCTATTTTTCTGAACTTATTAGACTTTTTGAGTGTGCAATTAGTGAATTGACTGGATTTGTTTATTTTTTTTGCAGGAAATTAAGTTTGAACCCAATGTCATGTGTGAACCTATTGACAAGAAAGTAACATTTCGAACAAGCCAGGTGAGTTATATCCATAATTGATGCACAATTTGATTCAGGTTATGAAAAAAAATATTCTCGGGAATCTTGGGAATGGTATTACTGGGAACAATGTTTGGTTGACCAAAACATTCTGGGGACTGACTGACTGCTAGTAGTGGTGTGGAGTGGCTGGATTCCAGTGATTGGTCATCAGCTATTGTCAACTTCTAAGGAAGCAGAGGGTGTGGTGAGATTCTGTTGGTGGCCACTGTCAACTATCGATTATGGCAGACAGTAGTGGATTCTGGTGATGTGGGCAGAAGGTGCCTCCCGCTGTCAGTCAATGGTAGTGGCATTGCCAATGTGTAGCCATTGGAGACTGCAGAAGGTGGTCACTTCTGAAATTGGTAGTGTGTTTTTGGACTACTTGCATGGCAGAATATTCACATGCCAATAGAATAGAGCAAACCCACCTCCCTCCTTGGGAATGAAACTAGTAATAGTATGAGAACGTTCAGGAAAAATATGCCCAGTAATCATGTTTGACTGGGAATATTTTTAGTAATTTTGCCAAACATTGGAATCTATTATTCTATGTAATAATTCTCACTATTGAAAAACATTTTGCAAACCAATTGCCTCAATTGAGTTTATTGACTTATATTCTATATTTGCAGCTGGAAGATGGAGATATCATATGCTTTCAGAAGGCTTCCTCTGTGGATAGTGAAAATGTTCGGTATCCAGATGTGCCCTCATATTTAGAATATGTGCACAATCGCCAGGTACTTTCATTTTTTTGGTTTACTGAATGCTAATTTGTTTGGATTTTGGTTATGTGGATGTGAAACTTCCCAAATTCAATAATTTTTTAGGTAGATTATCTTGCCTTCTTCTCACTACATGCCCATGCTTGTGCATATCTGTGAAATTAATTAACCTTGCAAACTTCATCTTAATATTGAAATGAGGGCTAAAATTGCTTATATATTTGATCTTACTCTTAGGTGGTTCATTTTCGATCTCTGGATAGACCTAAGGAAGACGACTTTTTCTTGGAGATGTAAGCATCTTGGAACTTATTGGGGCAAATTGTTAGATTTTATACTATTTAGCTTTTTTACTAAGTGCAGATGTAGTTATTTGTATATTATGATGCTTAGCATTCTGTCCTTAGTCTTGTACTTTTCCATTATTAATTTCTAGGTCAAGGCTTTATACATATGATGATGTGGTCGAGAGAGTAGCCCAACAACTTGGTTTGGATGATCCGTCAAAAATACGGCTTACACCACACAACTGCTATTCTCAACAACCAAAACCACAGCCTATTAAATACCGAGGGGTAGAACATTTGTCTGATATGTTAGTTCATTACAATCAGGTAGTTATTGTTAAATTATTCTTAATCTTAATAGTTATTCTTGAAAAGACAATAGATCTTATTCCTTTTTTTAATGTCAGACATCAGATATATTATACTATGAAGTACTTGACATCCCTCTACCAGAATTACAAGGGTTGAAAACTCTAAAAGTTGCATTTCATCATGCCACTAAGGATGAAGTGAGTATGCTGACCAGATTCTCTTCCACTTTTATGTAGATTTTTTCTCATAACGTTTTCTATGTTTCTATATATTCTTATCAGGTGGTTATTCATACTATCCGACTCCCAAAGCAGAGCACTGTTGGGGATGTCCTTGATGATCTTAAAACAAAGGTGAAATTGTTAAACTTTGATTCATTAACTTGCCTACATACAGAACAATATCATCACAAGCTGCAACTGCACACAACTGTCACACATGGCTTCATCAAAAGGGAAATAAGGCAGTGTGAATTAACTTTGTTGAGATCTCACATTGTATAGTGATGTGGCCAAGATAGTGTATATAAGTTGAGGGAGGGGGGATCCTCACCCCATGAGCTAGCTTTTAGGGTTGAGTTAGGTCCAAATTCTAAGACTCAGCTATATATACCTGTTTCTAGATGTTGTAACTGCAATTTAGGGCAAACATCAAATTTTCCTATTAAAGTTGCCAACTTTTCCTCCATTAATAACTTTTAAATGAAAGTAAACTATTATTCTATATATCATGCCCACTTTTTACTATTGCTCGCTCAGGTAGAGTTATCTGATCCTGAAGCTGAACTTAGGTTGCTTGAAGTCTTCTATCACAAAATATACAAGGTATGAAAATTACGTGCATTGATGACTTGGGATTTATTACTCTATTTTGTTTTAGTTGAATAAAGAAATCATCTGGGAATCTTGATTAAATTTACTATTCAATTATGATCCTGCCCTCTGCCTGTCTGATTTTGCTTGTGCTATTGACTATTACCAAACTGCACATTTTTATGTTTGAAATCTTTTTCTCACTTCCTGCCCTCTGCCTGTGCAGGTCTTCCCTCCCAATGAAAAGATTGAAAACATTAATGATCAATACTGGACATTACGAGCCGAGGAGGTAGGAATCTCTTTTTGTATGTGGGGCTAGAAACAAGGATGATAGCATTTAGTGTAATGATGTATTCCTGCTTTTATTTGTTCAAATGATAACACTGCTGGACTCTTGTAAATTGCTTTTACTTGTTCTAATGATAACAGCATCCGACCCTTCTAAGTATGTAATTATATTCTATTTTTGTTGTTCAATTTCTCTCAAAATAATTGTAATTCTTACATGGTCATATTCAAATGTAACAGATTCCAGAAGAAGAGAAAAATCTTGGTCCTCATGATCGTCTAATTCATGTTTACCATTTCAATAAAGACACAGCTCAAAACCAAATGGTAATCAGTTTTAATTAATTAATTTTTTATTGTGAACTTTTAAAAATTTTGATGTCTTTGATAATTCCTGCTGATATTAATTGTGTGACAAAGTTATTGTGTTTTTGTTTTTCCTTCAAAATTTACAGCAAATTCAGAACTTTGGGGAACCCTTTTTTTTGGTTATACATGAAGGTGAAACCCTATCCGAAATTAAAGTGCGAATACAAAAGAAACTTCAAGTTCCCGATGATGAGTTTGGCAAGGTTATTTCTTATTTACCTGTATTATTTTTTTGATTTCCATCTTTTTGAGTAATTTTGTTTGCTTGATGGTTTCACTGAGAAAAAGTTGGTAAGTATATCTGATTTCAGTTCACCTAACTATTTTTATTTTTTATTATTTCTTGTTTGGCTAGTGGAAGTTTGCATTTCTATCATTAGGACGTCCTGAGTACCTTCAAGACTCTGACATTGTATCCAGTCGTTTTCAGGTGTTGATTGAAACTTAATTGTAATTTCTTTTTTTTATAAGATACCTACTGCTATATTCATGTTTGAATTGTGCTTAAATTGTACTTGTTTTGGTATCTATCGCTATATTCATTATATCCAGTCGTTTTCAGGTGTTGATTGAACCTTCATTGTAATTTTCTTTTTTTTTTTAAAAAGATATCCATAACTATATTCATGTTTGAATTTGTGTTTAAATTGTACTTGTTCTGGTATCTTTTGATAGAGAAGAGATGTTTATGGTGCTTGGGAGCAATATCTTGGATTGGAGCATACTGACAATGCTCCTAAAAGATCATATGCTGTCAATCAGGTTAGTGGATTTTCTGACGAGTAAGCTTTCTTAAGTACAATTCAGTTTTGAGGGTAAAAAACTTGGTTTTGTTTACACCATTCAAAATTATATGGCTTTTGTTTTCAGAATCGCCACACATTTGAGAAGCCAGTAAAGATTTATAATTAGGAAACTGCTATTGATGAGTTCATGCATGGGATGAATTCGGCATTGTTATATTTCTATGAGCTTGTAAACATGGTGAAGATCGCAAAAGGCTACTATGTATAGGACTAATGAAATCAGCAATTCAGGTGGTGTCTGCAGACTTTAGAAGTTAGTTTGTGGTATGTAATTCTTTCTGTCAATGGAGTAACATTGGTCTCAACATCTTGTATCTGCCAATCACAGCAGCGCCTTGAGCTTTTTACTACTTCCGTTTTTATATGGAGGTTCTTCAAGTTGAAGTCATTGATCATCATCGCTGAAACTGTATCAGTACATAAGATTTTTGGATTAGTGAGTGTATACAGGGTATAGTTGGTTGACTTTTGTCATTTTTCTTGATTGCTTCCTGATTTTGTCCAGTTAGAAGTGTTAAGCTAAGTGAGGGCTGCATAACGGTGTAGCAGAAACAGTTTTTTTTTTTTTTTTTTTTTTTTTTTTTTTTTTTATGTAATGTAAAAGATTTACCAGCCTCCATATATCTCTTTTGCTCAGCATAAAATTTTCACCATTTCATATGGTTGTTTCTCCTGCTCTCCCCTCTCGTCTAGCTATGCATATGAATAGAACAATAGAGAAATTATTTTGAAGTGCTTTCTCACTGTAGCTATAAGGGCACATTGGCTGTTGACATTCTTTCTTGTTGGCAGAAAAATGTTGAAAGTTATGCGCTCCGATGTAAAAATGGAGTCTAAAGGATAAAAGCACGAGTTGGTTTGTATTTTTCTTGCTTAGATTAGATGCTAGTAGGAACGGGAAATGTTTTTTATCTTCACGTCATTGAGCTTGATGAGAGAAATTGGGATGCAGCATTTTTTTTTCCTCCAGGTTAATACTAGTAAAGTAAAAAGATAGTATACAGTCTTCCGTGTACTGTAGTGATGTCATTGTTGCTTGCTCAAATAGAATATTGGAAACAAAACCGTTATATTTACAAAGTTTTACTACGTTAATTATAAGCAAAATGCCTTTAGCAATCCAAATTAAATCAACCATGTTTCGAGACTCGTATACTTACGACAACTTATTTAGACCATCCTAGTAAGAAAAGTATTAACTAAGGAGTACGGATTCTAGGAACGACGGCCATACTGAAATCTGTACTTTAGTTATAAGAAAAACTGTTATTTGGTACGAGTAGGATACGTGATAAATAGTCAAATATTTTTGAACGAGCCTCTCACCCAGTTTGTATGTACTCATAGCTTTGTTCCTTCAGCTGGGAGAAGCTGGACTGTAACGCATGGCTTCTAATCTATCCTTGGGACAAGGTTCACTTTTAATAATTTGTTGTTTAATTTTTGAAATCTGGTATACAAGGCTGAATTTTGCGTCCTCGTTTTACTATAATCGTTTGCACAGTCGTTATAAGAAAAGAGAAGGAACGAAAATGAAAGGAAGGAGAATGAAAAAAAAGGTCGTTTAGCTTTAGAATTTAGTTTTAAATTTTTAATTTCAATAATCCCATTTTGTTTTTTCTTAGAAAATAAGGTGATATTTTCTAATTTTAAGTAAGAATAAAAAAATATAAAATATTTTCTCAAACTAAAACTAATGAGAATTCACAGGGAAAGGGAAAGGGAAAGGGAAATTATTAGATAACAAGAATAAAAGCGACATAGAAGCACAGTACCCACAACACACAAGAATCGTGGATTAGTGCTTGAGAAACTTGAATTATTATTAACCATGTCCTTATGCATATGATTTTGCCCAGGTTAAAATAAGTCTATGATCCTCTTCCTTCAATGAAACATATAATAGAAGCATACGCCTACAAAGTATCACCTATTCGGCATGAAAAATTGAAAACCTTAGAGAGCCAGAGTTGAAGGCTAAATCACCTATTTGACACGGAAAATTGGAAGAAAAAATTAAAAGAAAGAAAACTGTTCAGAAAATAGCAACAAAATTAGCCACTTAAAAATCAGTTGCCAAGTGAAGCTAAGCTTAGCAAAGCCTATATGCTAGCTAAGTAAGAATTTGTAGAGAGTATATTGTAAGCTCGCTTAGTGAACCACCTTGCTAGCTTAATGTATTGCTGGGTAGAGAGCATGTTTCAAGGTCACTTAGTTATCTCTTTCTCATTTAGTCAACACCGTGCAACTTTGGTTTGTAACATTTTGATTCATTTGGTCACGATTTTTGTATTTTTTTTTTTGGACATTTAGGCGTTGGTTAAGATCAAATGATGTTCTAAATACCAAAGTTAGGTCCAATAAAATTTTAAATAGGCTTTCATTATTTCTTGTAAAACTTTGAATCATTTTGAAATACAAATTAAACTTTGCTTAAGTGAGAGCATTAGTGTTTCTCTTGGTTCTTTATTAGAATCTTTGATTATTATTAAGGATTGCTAATCCTTAGTGACAAATCCTCCTTGACTTGTCAATTTGTACAAATCGTGACATTGTTCTTCTCTGTTTTTCTCTTTTGAATTCTTGAGTATTCATCTATGGAGTTTTTAAGATTGATTTTTGGAACCGTCCAAATCAAGGAACCAAAAAATTAGAAAAAAATTTATTAAGGATCAAAAATAAATTTGTAAATTTATCATAAACTAAAAACATAAAAGAAGGATAAAGAAACAAGAGGATAATGACAAAGTTGCAAATATATTTTTTATGGTTGAAAAATTTATTGGTTAGCGTGTAACTTTGAGGAACTTTGCATTATATAAATGTTGGTGGTCTTTTTTTTTTTAACTATATATATGAAAATTGTATCTACCTTTGATCAATAAAATCAAAAGGATTGTGGATTAAGTCTGTTAAGCTCCAAGGTTTATGAAGCTTGATTTCCAATGGATCTTCATTCAAAATAAGAAAATCTTTAAGGGGAAGCAATGGACTAGGGAGAAGAATTGGTTTTTGCCACTTTAAGACTATTCTTCAAGATAAGGAATGAAGGAATCCACCACAAAGTTTCTATGCTCTAATAAGGATTCAAAGTGAAAACACTGACTAGAGACTAGAGAGAGAATTCTACAAAACTCATAATTAGATTTCATTCAAATGATCAAAAAGTCCTAACTATTGTTGACTTGGTAGCTTATATATAGGAAGCCAAGCTAACATAGAGGCACCTACACAAGCTAGCACGAGCTTAACAAGGCCAAAAGGTGGCGATTTGTCCTTAACAAGAGACATAAGGCCCGATCCAACAATTACAAGTCCAAATCCTAAATGTTAATGGGTCAAAAATACAAGTCCAAACTCAAATACAACTCAAAAGAGATCCTAGACTACTTGGCCCAAAATACAAAACCTAAAACAAGGATCCTAAACTACAAATGATCAAATTGAGCTTGTGGTCCAAAGATAACCCAATATTAAGTTCGTGAAGCTTGGACTCACAAAAATCCAACAAGTGTCCAATCTTCTTTCTCTTCAAGTCTTTTCTTTCTTGATCATGTAAGAGGGCTTTGAATGTTACAATCTCCATCTTTAGAGGCTAGACTTCTATCAAAGTCAGCCTTGGTATTTATGGTAAAATTAAAAAATGACAAAAATTATTGAAGACTATTTGATTACATATTAGTAGTGAACTGGATTAAAAGGTTACATCATTAATTATCAAGATAATTTTGCCATTTTATTTTCTTTTGATTTGTTATTTATTTACTGATCTTAATGGTTATCAAGGATGTATTTCTTGATATTATTTGAAAATATTCCCACAAAAAATCATCTATATGGACACTTCACCATGTTTAAGGTAAAACAATGAAAGTGTAGTTTTTAAAAAATTAAAGTTAGAATTTTAGATTATTTTTATAGACTATTTAATCATTTTAGAAGTTGACAAACATATTTTTTCTTCCCACAGGAAAAGGGTTGAGAATGTGGTGTTTTTAGGGAACAATTAATGACTACAATTGAAAACTAAAGTGGAGAATTTTCTAGTATTTTCAAATGCAACAAATGGATTTGATCTACTAGTTTAGGTTGATTAGATTATTTTATTTATTTATCTTTTTGTAAGACATTCAATAATTTGATTAGACATTTAGTTTAAGTTGATTAAATTATGTCGACACTTTAGTATTTATGATTATATTATATTATATTTCAAATTTAGAGTTATTCTATAATCTTATGTACTTTTTTAATACATGTTTTATTTAATTTAAAGATTTATTTATTTGATGCAAGATTTGATACATGTTAATTATTAAATCTTTGAAACAAAATTAAATGTATATGATAATTTTTAGTAAATAGGTAAAATTTTATAATTATAAGTTGTAAAAAAATAATTGATTTAAACTTTTGCAAGCAATTAGCAAGAGATTAAAGACACAAAAATATAAGTAATGTTTTGAGTGATTGGCAAGGATTAAATTGCGAAGGAATGGTGGTATATTAGTGGAGTGTTTGCAAGGGAATAACGAAGGATTATTGAGACTGTTTGTGAAGCAATGGCGAGGGATTTGCTATGGATAAGTTGCGAGGGAATGGGGACACATTAGTGAAGGAGAGTTTGAGAGGGAAAGGCGAAGGATAAGCAAAGGATTTCTGCGAAGGAAAATTCGCGATTTTCTTGTAGTGTAAGTCAATATTTGTATATCATATTTTAACTTTTAAGCTATACACACTCAATCTACCATAAAAGAAAAAAGCATGCTTACAATGGTGGAGGCTATCTAGCTATAAAAACAAGTGCGAGTGGGTCGTGAGAGACAAGAAAGAAAAAGAGTTTGCAAAAGGAGAAAGGAGAAACACGTCACAAAAAAAAGAACATGTTATTCAAAATTGTTGTGCTAATAGAAACAACATTGAAATTATAAGTTTGATTGACAAAGATAAACAAACTTGGGCAAATTATTACAATTTAAACTACAATTTAAATATGACAATTATTTCAAATTCTCCTTAAATGAAATGTGTCATATCATAGAAACAAACAACACAACAACGACACAACTATATTAAGAAAATAGATCCAAAGTCCCCCACTGAAGTAAGCATACAAGCACTGGAAAGTTATAAATGTTTCTTAGAGATTTTACGCCAACAAGTACAACGTGGTTTGTTGCATGGAACTTGTCCATGGTGGTTTAAAGGTGGATGCATGCAAACGAATTTGGTAGGAAGAGAGGATAAGGTTGTGTTAGCTCAATTTAGTTACCAACTAATATGTATTCAATAGATGCCTTAAGATCAAAACTAACCAAATTTCAATAGTAACTTTAAATCTTATACACATTGAAACAACTAAATACACCAAATAACAATTATAAGGAGAAAATGGTTAATTATTTTGCTAAGAGTTATGGAGTGGTGTTTAATAGTTTTTTTTATCAATTAGACAATGCTTATAAGGAGCATTGCAAGAGTGTGTGGAATAAGGTGTTGGAGCTTGGGACCAATTTCAATTTAGTGGAAATTTTGAGTGTTTTAGCTGCCAAATTTATAAGTACTAGTCTATCATGGTTGACAACCCCTAATCATGGTTTTAATTGAAAATTTGTTGTCACTTAAGTTTTTGTAAGATACTTTATGGTTATATAAATAAATTGATGCAAAATTAGAAAGTGAGACATGGAGATAAGGTATGACAATGAATGTGAGTAGATGCGGGTAGTAACTACCAGCTATATGCTTTTTATGGTGAAAAACTCACCTTGTGAACCCATGAGTACTTACATCGACAACTATCTATGAATATTTTGTAAACTTGTGGATAATTGCTAATATCTATGAATATTTGAAAAAAAAGACTTGATTTATTTTTTTATAGACAAAATGAAGAAATTTTTTTATATTATAAGAATAAACACAAAAAATATCTTTATATCCAAAGAATATAAAAAATTAAAAAGTCAACATATGATGCACTTAAAATAACACTTCTATGATATTAATTTACATATGCATGTAAGTGTTGTTGGAACAAATATCATAATCAAAGATATATTACTAACTCTAAAAAACTTTCATTTATTCGTGATCATAATGTACAAACACTGATGCATTCCTAGCTTCAACAGAGGACAAGACTACTTCTCCTGGACCCTTGACAAGGGCTATGAAAAGAAGACTT
>JAMLFT010000598.1:0-39551 GCA_026544285.1 Pachyrhizus erosus | reverse complement strand
ATTATTATTATTATTATTATTATTATTATTATTATTATTATTATTATTATTATTATTATTATTATTATTATTATTTGCATTTGATAATGATTTTTTCCTTTTCTATTATTAATATTATGTCATTTTTGTCTCCGATCCGTAGTTGACCTATACAGTATAGACTTATAAGATAATTTGAAACAATTTAGATCTTTGATTTGTTTATGGACAATTTTTTTTTCTACCGTTAATTATAGATTGAATATTTTAAAATATATTATCTTTCCAAGTTTTGGTGAAGCTTTTAGAAATATCCTAATTAGCAAATAGATCAGGTGTACTAGTAAAACTCTACCTTACCCATTGTACGAGAATGAGCTAATAAGTCAAGTACGGAATGTTTTTAAATAATAACATTTCCGTTGTAGCATTTTTAACAAATAAAAATTAGAAAATTATAAGTAGACATTCAATATTTTTATTATTATAAAATGTTTGAATTATTTCTAATTACGGTATATGTTTTCTGATAATTTAAACTATGAAAATTTGTTTTAAAAATATATTTAAGATTAAAATAAATAAAAATAAAAATTCTTAACAATTACATATATTGAAAATATTTATAAGTGTTATTTAATTGGATATGGTTACAAATTAAACCTATATACACACAAAAAAAAAACTCCTCAACTCCTTCAATTTTATTTTTTGGTAACCACTTATAAATACATAATTTTACTATAGTTTTTCAATAATTGATACTTGTTAAATCTTCAATTATAATTTTTTTTCATAAATTTTTATTTTTTTATGATATAACTCTTTTAATTTATATTTTTTTATTAAATAAATCAATTTCATCCAAATTTAAATATTTAACTATATTTTGAATATTTTTAATTTAAATTGAATTATTTTCTAAAATATTTTTTATATTAAATTATTTTAAAAAATAATTATATTATTAATTTTTTTATCACATAAATAAATGTCATATTTAAAAATAGAAGACTGCCAATATATATAGTTATATGATTACTAATCTGGTAGCACAATTTTTTTATTAAGTAATTGTAAAAAAATGTCAATATTATCTTTATTTTGTGCAATTTTTTTTTAACAAATTTAATTAAAAAAATATTTATTAATTTCTCTCTCTAACATCAATTTTATAGAATATTATAGATAATAAATGTAACCAAAATAACTTTTTGTAAAATATTAATCTCGAGACTAAAAGTCATGTTCATCAATTAAATTAGAATAATTTTATGCTAATTAATATAAGTGTTTAATTACATTATCCTTTCTTTTGTCCTTTGATTTTAGAGAGAGAAAAAAATTATAGTAAAATAACTTTATACTGACATTCAATTTCAAATAAACAACCATTATGATAAATTTGTTAATTTTTATATTAATTATCTCAAAAATTATATTAATGATAATTTAGGATTAGATGATAATATAAAATTATTTTACACTAATAGTGCATGATTATTAAATTCTTAATTATAAAGAAAAAAATTATTTATGACTAAATTTTAAAAATTGGACCAACAATTAAATTATTATTTTTTAAATAGTAACTTATTTACTTGGATTAGTTAGATAAGCTAATGATGTTAAGTCTTTTTAATTAATAAAAAAACAGAGAAAAATGTATTAGAATAGGTTTAGTTTTCCTATTATAACTAAGAGGATAAAAGCTAGAGTTAGGTTTATTTTTTTTTTCTATGTTTAGTAGGAGAGAAGAAATAGAGGAAAAAAAAGGTAGGTGAAAAAAAAAAGAAAAATTAAATGAAAATAAAGTTTATTTAATTAAAAAATAAAATTGAATAGAAAAGATATTTAAATTAAAGTTGTTCGATAAGTTAAAATGAAAAGATAAAAAAACTAGTATTAAATAAAAATAAAGTTTTCTTTTTATTAATATTTTATCACTATTATTATTTTTTATTATTATTATTTATTATTAGATATTATTATTATTATTATTATTATTTATTTTTATAATTAAATATTTTAATATTAATTTTATTATTATTATACATAATCAATATATATAGTTATACATAAATGAAAAAAGCTGTTGAAACATTGACACCAAATGTTAATGAAAGTTCATTTCTTCAAATTTCTCCTTATTTGAGTGTCAATTTTTTTTATGTGGTCCACAATTTATTTTAAAATTTTCATCGGTATTTGATCATAACAAACGAACAAAAAGAAAAGAAATTCGTACGGTTTTTTTTTGTTGTCTTTCGTCACTTTTTTTATGTATTTCTTTGGTAACAAACACTCTAATATTGTGTTTTGTAGGGAGAGAACAAATAGAAGTAATTAGTTAAAAAAAGATAGAAAAGAAGTTATTTGGTTAAGAAGAAATAGAGTGAAATATAGAAAATATATTTAAATTAAAGTTGTTTAATAGGTAAAAAATAAAGATAAAAATTAATATGAAATAGAAATATATTATTATTATTATTTTATTAACATTATTTTTATTTTAGTATTAATATTATTAATTTATTATTATTAATATTATTTTTTATTATTAATATACATAATCAATTATATATAAAGGAAAAAGAGTCTGGAACGTCGCAATTACTGTTTATATTTGCAAGTTTCTTCTTAGTGCGTGCATTTTTTTTATGTGGATCCTACAAATCGTTTATAAAATTTCATGATATTTAATAACTAACAAACAAATAAAAGGCACAGAAATTTATATATTTTTTCGTCTTTATTTAGTCTCCGTCAATAACAAACAAGGCTTAAGTAAGAGTCATAAATTTATTTTAATAATTAATTAATCATTTCAACTTTAATAAAATTATTATGCTGTTTATTAGGTAAAATATAATTGAGATAATATTTGTTTTACTAATATTATAATCATTTCCATACATTTCATGTATGCGTTTTTGCTTTTCTAACTCTTTATCGATGAATTTTTATAAATATTTTTATTTGATAATGCAAAAGTTTATTTATTTATCTTGAATATGTTATTATAATACTAACAAATAGGGGTTGAAATAGATAGAGTGTAATTTACTTAGTAAAAAAAAGTGGATATGAGTTCAGTTAATCTTGGTACGACTCAGTTCATATTATGATGGCTAAATAAGAGAACCCGTTTCATCCCATCCTACCATGACTCATCAAAATAAGTCAGGTGGCTTGACATACACAGCAAAAATGAAAATTTTTCATCTTCTCCTATTTACACTTAGGTTGTCTGCCAAAAACTAAAAACTAAGAATAAAGATGAGATGTAGGTTGATGGGTCAATATGCTAAATTTTTTAAAATATTTTAATTGTTTTTATTTATAAAAAAATAGTAAATAATAAATATTGATTAAAAAATTAAATATATAAAATTAAATTTTGATTAATAACTATTTTGACAAAAAATAAATACTAATAACAAAGTAAAATCCTAAAACATAATATAAAAATAAATATTAATAATATTATATAAAAAAAACAAGTTTGACAGGTTAACTTGTTTTGATTTATCCTCAACCGTTTTATGGTGGGTCGAGCAAGGATCCTAAATGGGTTGGTGAGTTGAAAATTCAATTTATCTTACTAAAAAAAAAATATATATTAACTCATCTTGATCTATCTTTAATCTATTTTGTCATCCATAATTTAAGTCTAGTTTATTTTCTCAAATTTAACTTGATATAATAATTTAAGTTTAATATTTTTTTACAAATTTAATTTAATCTAAAAGCATATTTTATAATATGACCTTTTAAATTAATAAAAAAAATTACATTTACATAAATTAATAAACTTAAATTAATTTATAAGCCAACAAGTGTAGACTTTTAAATAAATTACTTTACAAATAATATCAAAATATATTATTATTATTATTATATGTTGACCTTTTAGATGTATTTTTCTTAATAACTCTATTACGTGCAAATCGTGAGGAGGTTGTGAAAGAATTTCATATGGGATCCTCATGATGATGAATGATGGTTCAAATCTTCAATTGTAATATTTGTAGAGACTTTGATAGTAAAGTTAGTTTAAGAGACGGTAAAGTAGTGTGTATAATTATTAAGATAAATTTTTTATGTAAAAGTTTTTAACGGAATAAGTCATTGCGACTGTTTAAGTTTTATATAAAATGTCACGTGACTAATTGTGTTTGGATGATGAATTTTCTAGTTTTATGATGTATAATGTTTATCTCAATGTGAACAAGTTAGTGTCAAATGTTGATATTAAGTAGTAAATAAATTTTGCATTTGTTCTAAGTTAGAGACATGAAGTATTTAAAAGGTAGTTGATGATGGTTAAAATGACTTGATTGATTTTTATGATAATAAATTAATATTTTAAAAAGAAGTAATGTTAGTTTAAGAAGATTGATTTCAAAATAGTTATCTTCAAGTAATTATTATTTGAAGAAAATAATGTTGACTTCGATGCACTGAGTTCAAATTTTAATTTTTATTAAATAAAAATTAAACTTTTTAATTTAATTTATTAAATAAATAAAATTGATTTGAGTTGAATATGAATTAAACTATATTTCAGGTGAAGAGTTTTGTTCTATATGTTCCCCAACTAGCATGAAATTATGGATAAGGAATAGTGTGTTATGTTTACGACGTCAAAATAAAGACCATGCAAATATTGCCATGCCGAATGCCAAAGCCCAAAGGAACTTTTCTTCAAAGACCACTAGTAAAGTTGTAATAATACATCAATTTGTCCTTTTTTTTTTCCCTTTTCATAAATTCATGAATCTTATATATGACACTTTCAAAATAATTATTTAATAATTTTTACATCATAACCTCGAAAGAATAGTTTACTAGCAGACAAATACAGAAAACGTGGATAGATAAATAATGACAGACTTAAAAATTTAACTAAGAGAATTATTAATAAAAACCATTGGTGTAACATTTTTTAATCCGAACACGAACCTCAAAAATATCTGCTTTTAACGTGATTAAGAAAGTAAATTGTTCGAATAACACTGCCCCATAAAAAAATGGAGAGATAATTATTATTATAAAATTAACGTGACATATATCACATATGTCTGTAGCTTTTAAGAAGGGGGTGGTGATGCCATGGCATGGGAAAGTGGGGTCCACCAATCTTTGATGGACGGTGGATGTGGTGCCACGTGGACAATAGTTTCCCCGATCGTGGATGAATTTGAGAGATACAGCTATTGAGGAGGTGATGCTGATGCGTAGCCGACCCAACCTTGTGCCACTTCCAACGTAGAGACGCAAACAAGATCCAAAGTAGCGTAAGTACCAGACACTTGAACTCATTCTCATCCAACGCTTCTCATCTTTCCTCAGCCACCTCTTTTAATCTTAGCCCTCCATTCCCATCCCCAATTCTTTATTCATCCTTTGTCTCTATAGTCTTAGCTTCTTCTGTCTTGTTGAATTCTTAGTTCAAGCCCGTTTACTCTCTTTCTCTCTTTCTCTCTTTCTCTCTCTCTCTCTCTCTCTCTCTCATTCCGCCATTCTCGTTTTCAGAAGTGAATCCCAATGCCCTCCTCACTCAACAACCATTAAGGCACATTACATTATCATTCATCAATTTCCACCATGGTATGTATGTACATGTATATAATCTATATAATATATGGTACCAATGATTCTCTCCATATGATTTAGAATTAAATGCCTATTTGCCTTTTTGTTTTGTTTTCTCTATCAAATTTTTTATTCAGCAGAATACAATGTTGGTGCCTCCATGGCTTGAGCCACTCCTAAACACATCCTTTTTCCATGTCTGTCGGATTCACGGAGATGCTGCGAGGAACGAATGTAACATGTTTTGTCTTGATTGTAATGAGAATGCGTTTTGCTTTTACTGCCGTTCTTCAAGACACAAGGATCACCAAGTCATTCAGGTTGGACAGCCTCTATTTTTGTTCACATTTAATTTCCCATTTATTAATTCCTGATTCTTTTTTTTTTTTTTTTTTAATATGTCAAAGACTCAAAGTCAAAGCCTTTGGAAAATGGGGTTGATAATAACAATGATTGAAATTATGTGTTACATAATCTATCCCAAGTTAATTGTGTGTTGTGATTATTGATTAGATAAGGAGATCTTCGTATCACGATGTAGTGAGGGTGAATGAAATTCAGAAGGTGTTGGACATTAGTGGAGTTCAGACATATGTGATCAACAGTGCCAGAGTTCTGTTTCTGAACGAGAGGCCTCAACCAAAGTCTGGAAAAGGAGTATCTCACATTTGTGAGATTTGTGGAAGAAGCCTCTTGGACCCATTTCGCTTCTGTTCTTTGGGGTGTAAGGTGAGACATAATCTTAATTATTATTTTAATTTAATTTCCCTCTCACACAACATTGTTCATATCATTATCAAAATGCGCATAATTCACATCTCAATTCACCCCTCGTCATATGGGCATAACACCCACCACCCGTACATCTTCACCTACATTTGAAAGCCCATCAACATCATAATTATATTCCCACCGCCATTAATCATCATGTGTATATCCATTGACATCTTGATACATTTATAATAATCTCACTGTTATATTTATAATGATAATTATCGAGAATTGAACATGGCATAATGTATTAAAATAATCAATGTATGATTGACCTAATAATTATTTTGTTGGCAATGGGTGAATTAGCTTGTAGGAATAAAGAGAAACGGGGATGCAAGTTTTGCTTTGGACGCTAAAAATGAGGCATCAACAATGGAGGGTATGTCAAGGAGATCAGTTTCTTCAAGACATCATCAAGAAGAAGAATTGCGTGAAGGCTCACAACAAGACATGTACCCGGCCACGCCTTCTCCACCTACTTCAAACGCAAGGAGAAGAAAAGGCATTCCTCATAGGGCTCCTTTTTGCTCCTAATCATTATTATTTTCCTTTACCCTCACAATTGGTGGTACATACTTAATATTCAACCCCGTTTACCATTTTTTTTTTTTTTTTCTTTTGAAACAATTAACCCCTCTCTGGGGGAATCTGGTTAGTATAATTTATTTTTTTCAGTAAAGAGAAAAGAAATGGTAGGCTTTGGTGGAGGGTGTCATTTGTCCAATGTCCATGAAGTGGGAAAAGCAAAAGAAAGGAAAGGGTATATAGGAAAGTTCCTTCTTTTGGGGTTTGGGTCCCAAAACAACAAATTATCCCTTGTGAAGAACCAATAATGCATATTTGTTTAATATTTAATACTTGCGAGTGTACATTGTCATTAAGAAATTAAAAAGCAACACTTTGTGGACTCCGTTTCATAGTTTTCTATGCCCCACCATCCACATGGGCCGTTTACATGAAGTTAATCACCCCGTTTATACTTCATAATATCATACACCATATACCGAACAATATTTGTATATATATTCGTTAATATTTGTGTGTAATGTTCTGGGGACAAATCAAATTACGTCTTATCCTTGCCAATTTTTGAGAGCTCAATGATTTGGGCTCTCTCTCACTCACTTTTATTTCCCTCTTTTCTACTCCCTTCTATTCTTATTCTTGTAATTTTGTAGTTTCTATCTTTCTTTTTTTCCCATCTCGATTTTTTTTAATGGATTTTTCGTCAGGGAAATTATGAAATTGGAAAGGGTAACAAATGTGAACCATTGATTGTTTTTATAATTAGGTAGTGTCCTTTTCTCTACTACATAATTAATTCCATGAGCTAAGACAATTAGGTAGAGTAGATATGAATTGATCGCTACTCAAAGTTATCAATTCTGAAAACGCGTGTTATCCAAATTTAACATATACTAGGTACGTTAATTAAGATATTTTAAGTTTTTAATAACATAATGTTCCTCAATCAATACGAATTTAGTTGTTACAGCGTTATTTAACTTCGACCATGATTTAACTTCAACTACATTTTCCTCCAAGAAAAAAAATATTTAACTACATGTTTTTTTTTTGCCATAAGACAGTTGGAAACTAGTTTCTTTTGGGATATAGAAATTAACTTAATATATTATGTTTTGATTTTAACTTTAACCATGTCTATTCAGCTTTAAATTCATGGAATTAGTATTTTTTTTTTTTGGATTTAATCTATCTATTGAACTCGAGTTGGGTAAGATAATTTAAAACAACAAAAATCTTTTTATAGAATTTTACTGTTGTTTTATTTTAAGACTTAAATTTAAGAATTCTAATTAAATTAGAACCGTCCTTACCAACTGATTTACACACAGGGTGGCATTTGAATGTTGTAGAGTGAGGAATACATTTTAAATTGTAAAATATTTGATTGCCTAATATGAAACAATTAATAAAATGGATTTTCTCATTTTCATAATATATTGTTCAAACATGTATATTTTATAAAATTATAATTTGTTTGAAATTACTTATCGTCAACGATGTAATTTCCTATTTAAAAAGTATACCTATCACTTTAGAATATTAAATCTGAAGTCATTTCTTAGTCTTTTCAGTTCCTCAAGCCTGTGGTTCTTTTACTTAACCATCATAGCAATTAAGTTCAAATTAACGTGTTCCATCTCCTATTCCGGAACATTCACCTGCAATATATGTACTTAGAAAATGACCATACAATTAACGCCTACCATATAATTGACAAGAAAAGAATGATCATTGGACACTAAGAAAAATAAAATAAGACATACCCAATCAAAACAGGAACAAAGTTACATGTAAAGAAGGAATGATGTGCTATCTACTACCTTCCCTATATAACTAAGGCCTGTTGGCCAAACTGCAGTAGTGTAATTAAATCTAGTTAAGATCTGAACATCCCCCCTACAAATGACTAATAAATAACCACACTATCCTACTCCAAAAAAAATCTTACTCCAAAAGAGAATCTTCAGCATTGTAGATGGCATAAGGAGCTTATGATGGTATATACCAATAAATACAGCATATGAGAATTGATACCAGTCACAGAAAACAATTTTCAGGTAAATTAAAACATTGAATAGCTGTGTATTTAAAGGAATCCATGTATCCTGTCAACCATGTCCATGTAGAAAACACAATCTTTTGCAATATGGAACTTTTATCCAGTGAACCCGAGTTAAAAACACAGTCATTCCTGCAGACCCAAATGTTCATACCACTGCCGCCCAAAGAACCCACCATTTCTCTCCTCTGCTTTGTGTTACCTTTGAACATTTACCATGATGCCAAAAATGTGGACTTGGTGCTTGAGGGAGAACTGTATCTACACCCATCCACCGATAGCATTCCTTCTATATAATGTCGATGCACCTACATGAGAAAAATATGTGATATATTTTCCTCTTCCTGATGACAGAATGGGCATAATAAGTCACTCTAATGGCAGTACATTCCTTACTTGTAGATTATCTTTTGTGGGTAGTTTATTCATCATAGCCCTCCACAGCATAATCTTGACCTTTGGTGGATTGTTGAGATCGCATATATGTGACATAATCTCATCTTCCTCACTCCCTATCATATTTTCACACAGAGCACATACGCAGATGCAGTGTTAAAATAGACATCCTTAGACTTAAGCCAACACCAGCCATCGACATCTTCCTTTTTAATATTCAGATTTGTCAGCTAACAGTTAAGTTTATCCAAGTTTTCTCTTTCCCATTCAAACCAGGCACGACGCCATTTAAGATCCCAATTCCGTATTTCATTATGCCAATAGCCAACTTCTGATATGAAATTAGCTTTTTGATTAGAATTCACAAACAGCCTTGGAAATTTATTTGCCATTCACCAGCCCAGTAATTTGTCCACAATTTAATGCTTTTTCCGTCTCCCACCTTCCACCCGTACAGCTTATCAAACCATTTCGATGTGTTCATGCCACCACAAGTGCCACATAAATCCCTCCATCGTATTGATGCAGATTTAACACTTCTTTCTTTCAACAATCCTCTCCTCCCCCATATTTGGACACCAAAACATTCCCCCCCACCCCCAAAAGAATTAGTAGTATAAAAAAGTAATCATTTCTACTTAGACAATAGTGCTTGACTAAAAAGACCAATATTCCTAATGCTTTTTTCAATTTTTCTAGTCACCCCAAAGGTAATTTAAAGAATGACATGTAAAATAGAGGTAAGTATGACAAAATCGAATTTAGGAGACAAAGTTGACCTGCAAAAGAATGCATCTTATATTTTCACGTCGTCAACTTTGAGAATTTTTTTTTAATAATAGACAATCAAGTCTCCTCTTTACTTGGATTTGTTCCCATAAGCATCCCTAAGTAAGTAAAAGGAAGAGTTAAAATCTAGCAAATTAGCATATCGTCCTACTTCTCCCAAATCCAAATCAATGACTCCAAATCCATTTTTGAAGAAATTAACCTTTAAATTGGAGATCAACTCAAAGCATTTCAACAAACTCTTAATTACAAAAGCATTATTAAGGTTGATTTTCTCACTAAAAAGTGTCATCCACATATTGCAATAAATTTACCTTCATTTTTTTCTCCCTTATAACAAGACTAGAATAAAGTCCCTTAGGAATAGTCTCCTTCATCATACCACTCAAACCTTATGCAATAATTGTAAATACGAAAGGTGCTAAATGATCATCTTGTCTCAACCCTCTTTTAAGATTAAACTATTGTGCAGGACTTCTATGTACCAAAATCGACACACGGCTAAATTCCAAACAACCCCTCATCCAATGAATCCATGTCTCCCCAAAGTCCAATCTCCTCAACATACAGTAAAGGAAATTAAAAGAAACTGAATGATATGCTTTCTCATAATCCACCTTAAAAAATAGGCATTTTTTTTTTCTTCTTTTAGCCTCATCAAGTGTCTTACTTACTATCAAAACACTATGTAATAGCCACCTCCCCCTAATGAAGCATTTTTCCTTTAATCAATCACTCATCTAGCACTTTCTTTATTTTGTATGCAAGGGTTTTGACCACTATTCGTACATGCATCCCACTAAGGAAATATATATAAACTATCCTAAATCTTGTGAGTCTTTATCTTTAGGAATAAGAGCTATAGAAGAGCAGTTTGTACCTCTTGAAAATCTTTCATTAGTATGAAATTCATCCAAAAAGCACTTAACATTTCCCTTCATAAACTCCCAAAATGATTTTATAAATTTGAAGATGAATCCATCAAGATTTAGACTTTTTGCACAATCATACTCCCACATTACTTCTTTGATTTCCACCTCTTCAAAATTAATAACTGACTCTTTTTTTTCCTCTGAGATTTGTTTGAAAACCACACCATCCAATAACAGTCTTTCCCATGGTTGTTCAATGAATCTTTTTTCAAAGAAAAACTTTACTTCACCTTTTACTTTCCTTGGATCTTTTGACCACTTTCCATCCGCATATAATCCTCACAACAAATTCTTTTTCCTCCTCCAATTAACAACAAAGTGAAAATATCTAGAATTTCTATGACCCTCCATCACCCATTTAGGTATAAGATGTCCAAACTATTGAGAGACATTTAGAAGTTTTATTTTATCACAATGTCTCAAAAAGAGTAGCATAAAATAGGAAACTTCCTACATATGTTATGTTGGAAATAGTATTCATATTCTTGACATTATAGATATACCGAGACTAGTCCTTATTACATTTAGCTGTCACTACGTCATTGAACCCATTTCATAGGAATATTGATTTTCCCCTTCAAGTATGGTTTATTCTAATTAATATGTGTGTGTGTGTTTGGAGCTATTGGTACTTTAGTAAGGTGTGATCAAACTGACTTTAGAGTAGGAATACAATGAATGTATAACCCATCAAATAAATGAAATGCTTTGTGACATTGGTATCCATTTATTGGATATCACCTAATCTATAAAAATTCATTGAGAATAAAAAATTAAATATATTTTTAATCACTATAAAATGAATGAGTTTCAATTTGTTTGAGTTTTGCTTTTAGTTTAGATAAATAAAAAAATTCTAAGATTTTCATTCCACTAAAATTTGAAATCATTAATTTTGTTCCCTATAAAATTAGCAAATTTTGGTTTTGCTTCTTATAAAATATTTTTATTTGATAAATATCCTTTTAAAATCACTATTTTTAGCCCTAACAATCATTTGAAGATAGATAAATAATATTAAATTTAGGAATGTAGAAATTTTTTAAAAAGTATGGGATACTAACATGATACCACAAATACTAATGAGTTTTACTTGAAATAGTTACTTGACCTTCTACTAAATACATTAGCAATTAATGAGTGTCATATGACAAAAAGAACTAAAATCAATCATTTGATATTTTTGAGGGATGAAAAGTAAAGAATCATTTTTAGAAAGACCAAAATTAAAACTTCTTCATTTAGTAGAAACTAAAAATATATTTAAGCTTAAAAAAATATTTAACAAAAGTATCTCTATAATTTAGACAGTATTTTTTTTAAAGACCTAAAACTTTTTTTATTTTAAAAAACTACTATTCATAACAAACTATTTATTAATTCTTTAATTAATATTTTTGGAACATTGGTTAACAAGTTTCTTACAATATAATGCTAACTTAAATATGCGTTTGATATTTGAAATTTAGTCAAAATTTGCTTTTGGTTCCTAAATAATTTTTGGTTCACTTTTGATCCTTGTAATTTTTTTTTGGTTTTGCTTCCTATTATTTTCTTTTAGTCCTTCTAATATATTTTATTTTTCATTTTAGTCTCTATAATATTAGATAATTTGCTTTTAATCCTTATCAAATGTTAGATCACTTTAAGTATATGGTTAATAGACAAGATTCGATTAAGAAGCATGAAAAAAGGTGTGGAACATTAATATGAAGTATAAAAATCTTCAAAAAATCAGATTTTTCTATCAAAAACAAGATTACTAGAACGATGGCTTATCAAAAGCTTGAAAGAGACCGTGTTTTCTAGATATCATAGTGCAACATGATCATAAGCTATATATGATAAAAAAAAACATTATTAGAAGGTGAATCTAGTTAAAGCTTAGTAAAATAAAAGTTACACATGACGAGAAGGACCACTAGAGGATGCAAGACTAAATAAAGTATAAGACACACATGTTTACATTGTTTAAAAGCACCTACACAAGAAGCAACAAACTCAAAACTAGACCTTTAAGTATTTAAAAGCATAAACTTGTATAGTTCAACAAGTCCTAACGAAAACAACCAGAAACATAAAGGACTGTTGCATAAGCATTGCAACCTTTAGAAGCAACTTCAAAGAAGTATTATGAAGAATTCAATCTTCAAAAGTAACATCTATGATAAGTTTTATAATCATAAGGTGAACCACTTAGAAAATAACAAACACTAATTATCACAATTCAATTTTGAATTTGTGCTAGTCGTATTAAAAAAAGGAAGCAAAAATGGCACCAAAGAGAGATTAAGAAGGAACATAAATGATAAAAAAACATAGTCAACAAATAGTTATATGAAAAGGATAACACATATTACATTTGACTGAATATGGAAATCCCTCAAACACCATAAACAACTAGCTTCAAGGTCTATATAAGGATTCTCATTCAAAGGAAAGAAAAGAATCAAGTTAGGATAAAGTAAAAAAAAAATAAAAAATTCAAGCTTTTGAGAAAGAAAAATCCAACTTTTGAATAGAGTATTTCTTAGCCAAAACACTATAGGATTAGAGCTCACCTTGTGTCCATCTTAAATAGTGTATGTAAGCTTATTAATTCTATGTAACCTTATTAAGTGATCATTTAGAAAGAGAGCATTTGAGTTTTTCTATACAAAATTAATGAATGGAAACTTATAAGTGCAATTAAGGGATTGATGCTTCTAAAGTTAGTTTTGTGCACAAAAGATTTGTTATGTGAGTTTATAACAAGATTATTTTTGGGTTAAGTTTAGAGAAGCTAATGAAAGAATACTTGAGTTGAGTGAAACCTATAAAGGTCAAAATACTAAATGGAAGTTGTAGGGGTATAAAATACTGAATGAAGGGCTTGTAGAGGCTGATTATACTAGTTATGGTACTTACAAAGGTAAGAATACTATTCTAGAGATGTGATAATACTGAGTGTAGATTAAAATGTAATAGTACTTGAAGGAGACTTGAAAAGGTGAGAATATTTAGTAAAGAGCTACAAGGATGAGAATATTGAGTTGAGAAACAACTTAGAGATGTTAGGAAAGAAAACTATCAAAGCTTGAATAGGCTTAAGGTTAAAGAATATATTTTGCAATTGGTGTTTATTTTAGTGAAAAATCCTTTATAGGTGTATGAATTGGATCTAACCCAAGGTTTGTGGGTGAACTAATATAAATTAGGTTTGTGGGTGAACTAAGATAAATTTTCTTTGTGTTGTATGATTTTATTATTTCCCATATCTTCCTGTTATGTTGTTGTTTTATTTTTTTATGAAAACCTTTTTCTAAAGTTTTCAATTGTGATCATACTTTAGCATTAAAAGAAGTTTTTCAACTTAGTTCATATTTAAAAAGTAATAACCAAATTTGAAAGAAAACCATATTCTAAAATAAAATTTGTGATTTTATATCTATATAAATAAATAACTTTTAAGTCAAACTTGCATTCTGTTATATTGTAGTATTTGTATCTGAGCTTAAAAAAGATTTCTATGCTCTTAACAGGTTTTTGATATTCAAGCCAAAGTTTGAGGGAAGCATAACAAAAGAATTATTGTTTATGCAAAAAAAGTCATAGGAAGTCAAGTGTCACAATTCAGCCCTCTTTTAGTGACTTTTTGATCCATTTTAATAATAACATTTGTTAAAAAAAATTTAGAAAAAGATATTAACAAATAATAATATTTTTAGGAGTTTAAATCACTTCAATGGCTTTATGCTTAGGTAGTTGGCCATGAATTTGGAAGAATACCATTGCTATAAGATAACATGCAACATTACTTTCAACAACCACGTTGGATCTAATCAAATGATGTAATGGTAACATCTTTCATCTTCTTGTGATTGCATATTGCATTAGCTGCAAGCTTCAAAGCTTGGGTACCTTAAAAATAGAGGCAAAAACTTACTAGGTATACTGCAACAAAAGTACATAACAAAGTATATACCATTTTCTTTTTGTCCTTCTAAATATTGGGTATTGTATACCACTATTTTGTGAGGTTTGTGTGGGATTATGGTACAATACCCTTATGAATTGTTATAAGTTGACTAGCTACTAATAGTTATATCCAAAGTCACATGCTCATCAAATGAATGTCTAATTGTCATTGGAGTATAATATAATAGATTGACCTTAACATGAATTTAGTCTTTTAAGTCTCGCTCACCTTTTTGGCTTGATGTGAGAGGACTATGTACCCTATTGATTTTAAGTTGAGCTATATGTTAATTACCTTCTTATTTTTATCTTAGTATAGCAAAACAAGGCACAAAGATACTTATAATAGGCTATTGTCATCAAAGCTTCCACTACAACACTTTATATTAACGCTAGTCAAAGAGGAATAATGGATGGGAGATGAATTCATGAAAGGTATGCAAAATTATCACTAACATAAGGATTTTAGAAAAAAAAATTCATGAAGAGTAGCTAGTAATACGAAGATGGAAGCTAAAACAAAATGAATGGCATAATTTATAAGAGGAAGGAAATATAAAAAGCCATTAAACCTTGTTATTGTTCTAGTCAATGTTGAGCTTTAGTTAGTCCCAAAGCTTGACATTTCTTGACCCATTATTATATTTTGTCTTTTTTTATTATGAGGAGGTCTATAAATAAGGAGATATCTTTAACTTGGTGGGATATATCAAAAGTTAATTAATATATTAGGGATTGATTGACTTATTAAGATACAATTGACATATTTAATTGGCAAGAACTATACTTGGTGTGTGACTAATTATTCCTAACCTTGTGGTGTGATTAATAACTATAAGTTTGTTGTTCTCTAATTATGGACTTGGACCTAAAATTCAACCTAATATTTGGAAGCATATATTGTCCTCCAACCTTAAGAATAAAAGATAAAGATGATACTGTAAAAGAAATTAATCAATTATAATAAAAATAAATAACTAATAAAATCAAGGTAATATTGACAATTAATATACAATTATAAGGCTAAAAAAAATTCTTATCACATTTCACTAGACACATGCCTTAAATACCTTTATGTACATGTATGTTAAAATTTTAAAATTGTTATATCATAAACCTATATTTATAAGATGTTTTAAAATAACATCTGATTATTAGCTTCATTAGTCATTTAAAATTCAACTCTCAAGTATCTATCAACATTATATACTTAAAGAAATAATTTTATTATTCATATTTTATAGGAATTCTATTCAACTTAAATAGAATAATCTTTAAAAAATAATATTTATGATCTCTTATTAAAAAAATAAAATGTTTTAAATAAAAGTTGTGGTTATTGAAGTTGAAGTAGGCCAAATATCATGTTCTTATATATTATTATAGACTGAACTAATAACTGATCACAATCTCGCAAACAAATGTAATGAAAGACATGTAACTTTCCATTGTTGTCGATGACTTATCTCATGATGTATAAATCTCTCAAGATTTAACAAACACATCTGAATTATAGGTTGAGGTAATATCACAATCCAATAACACACAAGGAGAGAAAATTGAAAAGAAGGAAAGGACACAACAACTGATTAAAAAAACATGTAAATATATATCTGAAACAACTTTTTCCATGACCAGACGATTAAATATTAATATATATTAAAGTACGATTTGGATAAGATAGTTTGGACATTTAAAAAATTGATCAAAGCCAGTAAACATCGCAATTTAAAACAATGTCCGTATCATATTAATGTAGGTATATATGACGACCATAATTACTAGTTAAAAGCTTGCATGTGATAAAAAAGCCTCCGTGATCATGCTTTACAGTTATATATATCGAACGTTGTTTATGATCTACTTGTAAAGTTGTAAATGCTTCCACCATGAACTGTAAAACCGTGAAATGGGTCCATATACAGACAAAGACTTGTTCGGGTGCATGTCCATGGCAAGCAGCTTGTGCTCCTTGAGCAATGCAACATAAACAAAGTGTTTCAAAGCAACCCAGGTGGGATGTTGAAATTTTGAGGTGGAAACAGTCAAATCATCACCCACTAATTGATGGTGATCATCACTTATCTATGTTGTGTAAAAGAAATTTGTTTAAATTGGTATTATGCTAGAGGCATAGACAGCAATAGGGGTAACGATAACATATATTTAATGGCCTATGGTTATGAGTGGGGCTTCCATTAAATTTTCCAACGTTCATCTCTTTGAATATACATAGCAGGTTAATTATAAATACGAGTGACGTGTGTGAATATTTTTTGCATTTTGCTTAAGGTTGTGGTTAAACATGAAAATAATGTTGCATCTAGAATGTCATGTTGTAGGGAAGTAAGTAATAGTTGGTTTAGATTTCATTTTCAAACGGTGGTTTCAATAATAAAGCTAGGTTCTGTTTGGTAGCAGTGAAAATGAAGGATAAGATACTCCCTAGACTTTTCTCCACGATCAAACTGAGTAGGTAACAATTATTCATTCTATATGCAATAACAGTTGCGCTTAAAACAAAATTTGCCTAACCTGATCAAACCAAAATTATAGTGGGGATTGGGGTATGGTAGTTAGTCGTTAAAATCAATGTTTTGAGTTCAGATATGTTATTATTTATGCAAGATTTATAATTTTACTTTTACATCTTTCTATTATGTCAGCTATGGTTTTTATTTATTTATTATCTTTGGGTCTACGAGCAAATGAGCCCGACAAAGTCGTGAGTCCAAATGAAAAACTAATACTTTAATTTTTCATCTTTTAGAAAGTTAGATGGTTTTGAAGCCCAATCATACCAGGCTTGAACAAAGGCTCAATTAACCTAAACGTATCAGCCCGAATAGTGGAAGTTTCAATTATACACGCGTTCGCGTTGATTTGTTAAAAGATTCAAAAGTCTTTCATTCTTAGCGAAAGGTGAAGTGTATTTAAAAGGTAAAATTAGAGTTATAGTAATTGATAAAAAATAATGATTTAAATTATGAAAAATTATATTTACACATATAATATATCATGAAGTTATTAAAATATAAATTGTTAATCCTTCAATTATGAATATGATTTTATACTTTATCTTGAAAAGGATTTTTTTTTTTTTTTTATGTTAGAAGAGTTGTTTTTTTATAAAGTAACTTTTGATATCTTGAAAGGTTTACTTGAAATAAACATGTGATGTGTAGATTGATATGTGGTCAAATAAGCAGTTGATTAAATAAACGACTGATGTAAAGTTTAATAAAGAATAATATAATGTTTCAATGAACAATAAAGACCTAAACGATTGAAATTTATTCTAAAATCTTTCACTAGATTATCCTCAGACTCTGTCAAAAAATAAAATAAAATCCTCAGACAATTTTTAAATTATTCCCCTCACAACGAATTTTAACATTTTCAATTTTTTATAGACTTTTGAAATAATAAATAAGCACTCCTTTTTAAAACAAATCCCATTTTTAAAAATATTAATTGAATCTAAAATTATTATTCACTTGCATAAATTTAGAGTACTACTATTCTTACCCATATGACATCAACTAAAAATTCTTGCATAATAGCATGAAGTATGTGCGAAAAGTATAACGAAGCTGGAAGTGTAATAATCAACATTATCCTATTCAAATACAAGCCCATAATTTTTGTTTCGGTGTTTCATGCCAGAAAATCAATTTGTAATTTCCAAAATTTTGTTCTCTTAGTTGCCATTTAGCAGCTTATTTGTTTTAACGGTGGCAAGATCTTAAGCAATCAGGAAATCGATATTTCAAATCTGCAAATATTATTTATTTATTCATAAAACATGTGTAGAATAATAAAATATTATTTTGGGTATTATTGTAGTAGATTATAATCTCCATAAAAAAATAATTGGCTTTACAATTTGAGATAATATAACCACATGTCATGTTTAGCTCACTGATTCACGGCAACTCATTGACCTAGCTCATTTTTATTTTTATTTTCTTGCCATCTCTTCGAATTCATTTCGTTCACAATAAAAGAAAAAAGAATAAATGAAGAACTGATGCTTACCCATTGCCCACCACTCATCCCTCATCCATCTCCATCATACTATTATATTCTCCAACTATTACAACCTTGGTTGGGTTCACAACCACAATTCCACAAAGAACATGGTAGTATCAAAATGTCTAAATCTAACACTCCATGTTCCTCCTCACCCCACTACTCCTTTTCTCACCCCAGTGGCACCCTCCAAAACTCCAAGGTTGTCTTACACTTCCACCTATCTTTGCGTACCAACAAAACTGAGAAAAACCTTTCCCACCCAATACATTCATTCTTCAACCAAGCACTTCCCAATGAAATGTTCCAACTCTTCAAACCTAATATCACCACCTGATTTTGAGTTTGAGTCTGAGTCTGATCCAACACTCACCAATGAAGACCTCAAGCCAACTGCACCAAGTCAAAGGACATTTTCTGGCTTTGAAATAGCAAGTTTATGGGTTGGACTAGTTGTTGGTGTCCCTTCTTACTACCTTGCTGGTAGCCTTGTTGACCTTGGAATGGCTTGGTGGCAAGGTATAGCCACCGTGGTAGCAGCCAACATGATCCTCTTGGTTCCTTTGGTTCTCACTGGCCATGCAGGCACACGTTATGGCATATCATTCCCAGTCCTTGTTAGATCCTCTTTTGGCATCCACGGTGCTCATATTCCCACCCTCCTAAGGGCCTTGATTGGTTGTGGTTGGTATGGAATTGAGTCTTGGATTGGTGGAGAGGCAATTTTCCTTCTCTTGCCGAAGTCAATGAAGGAAACTTCATTGTCCCAGTCTCTACCTTGGCTTGGCACTTCCCCACTTGAGTTTGCTTGTTTCTTGGTCTTTTGGGTGGCTCAATTGGCCTTTGTGTGGAAAGGAATTGATGGCATTAGAAAGCTTGAGAAGTACTCAGCTCCAATATTGGTTGCACTTACTTCTTGTCTTCTTATTTGGTCTTGTGTTAAAGCCGGTGGCATTGGTCACATGCTCTCTTTGTCTTCCAGGCTCTCCACTTCAGAATTCTGGCCTGTTTTCTTCCCTTCTCTCACTGCCAATATAAGCTTTTGGGCCACTGTGGCTATTAACATCCCTGATTTTACTAGATATGCTAAGAGCCAAAAGGATCAAATTATTGGTCAAATTGGGCTTCCCATCTTTATGGGGGCCTTCACATTTGTTGGTTTAGCAGTCACCTCATCAACAAAAGTGATATTTGGCCAAGTTATTTCTGACCCAATTCAACTTCTTGGTCAAATTGGTGGCCTCACTACTAGGATTATTGCAATCCTTGGGATAAGCCTAGCCATTATCACGACCAATATAGCTGCCAATGTTGTGGCACCAGCAAATGCTCTTGTGAATCTCAGCCCCAAATGGTTCACCTTTAGAAGAGGAGCTCTTCTAACTGCACTGCTTGGGATTGCATTTCAACCTTGGAGGCTTCTTCAGTCAAGTGAGAGCTTTGTTTATACTTGGCTAGTTGGATATTCTGCTTTGATGGGTCCTATAGCAGGGATTGTTCTAGCGGATTACTATATTATACAAAAAACAAACTTAAATATGAGTGACCTGTACTCAAGGAGTCCTTATGGGGCATATAGGTATTCAGGGGGGTTTAATGTGGCGGCTATTCTGGCACTAGTTATTGGAGTTTTACCTGTGGTTCCTGGTTTCTTGCAGAAAGTTGGAATTACAACTTCAGTTCCTAATACTTTTGTTGTGATCTACAACAATGCCTGGTTTATAAGCTTCTTTTCTGCTGGATTCTTGTATTTGGTTCTATCAAATTTGAGAGGGAAACCTGGTAACTCTGCTGCTAGAGACCACCCCCTTTTGCCTACTGCAAAGTAAATATAGAGGAGCTCATGGAATGGACCATCTCACCCTATGTATAAATTTCATACATTGAAATATACCCAATATAAACTTTTAAGACATTATTCTTTGGTTGAAAAACGTTCCATGATTGAATTATGGAAGATTCTGTTAATCACTTTACTGAGCTGTTTAGTTGATAATGAAGTGCTATATCATATTAAATGGTAGAGCAGGCTTGTACATTTTTCTTTCAATGATGGAATCATATCAATACTAATGTCAGTTTAATATAGCTCTTGACAGATAAGATATCCAAGGCCCTGTTCCCTATAGATATCAAAACCTGTTTTCAATTTTCAGTTGTAAAATAGAAATAAAAACTATTATTGCTACTAATAATAGTATTCATCTAGAGTTCCTGTGCTTTTGTAGTATTGTTAAGCAAACATTATATATTGGTTTTTATTGACCCCAAAAATGAAAAAAATAATGCAGGGTATAGGCATTCTAATATATATCACAATAGTTTGAATATGTCATAATATAGTTATGTTACTATATCAGTTCTGTTTCATAGAAGGCAAACTTAATAATGGGTTTTAAAAGTGATTTTCAAACTTCAAAACTAATAACAGTGGTAATAGTAACAATACAAATCAGGTTAACTTGATTTATAATGTTCGGATTTGAATTATAGGGTTATCATTTTATAGGCTTTATAAGACTAAAGAAATAAGAAAAAATAGCTGTTTTATGGAGGTAGGGGGGTGAATAAGAAAATTTGAAATTTTAATAAGACTACAATATAAATAAACTAACGAGTTATATTATGAATTAATAATGCGTATGATATGATGTATTTGCAGAGGTAAACCGTTGCACCTTTCAGCTATGTTCACCATTACAGCAAACTACCGCCAACTACGTTACTTGCATCCATTTTTGGTTTTGGGCTGGACTCTCGTTTGTGACTTTCTAACCCTTATGAATCCCAATAACAAGCGGTTGAAAGATCCCATCTACTCCATGGCTTCCCTTCTTTTGCCAACCTCTCATATTATGTCCAACCCACTCGTTGCCATTTCAAACTATCTTCATGAATTTCCAAATGAATTTCCAGAAGGAAATTAATGAGAATTGATTGAAATTGAAATAAATAATGAGAATAGTTAACAGTGAAGAATAAGGATTCAAATTAAATCCAGAGCTTTAATTATGTTATATACTATATGAGAGATGTTATTTCTACAACAACTTGTCCATAATGTTTTAAACTAAGAAAAAGAGAGAGAAGTATAAGTAAGTGCAATAAATGATGTGATGGAGATATATAAACACAAAATGATAGTGAGGTCCTTCATCATGGGTGTTTAAAGTACTAGTAAAAATGCTCACTTCCAGTGAAGCACTAGATCCTGGACACTTAAAAGCACCAGTGAAGCAATAAGAAAAATGTCAAAAATCTGAGAGCACAAAATGTTGAATGCTTGAAGCGTCAGGTAAGCTTAAGTGCTAAAGGTTAGGAGCAGTACAAGCCATTGGCGGTTAAGCATATCAGATCTCTATGCTAAGTGCCAACATAGGAAAAACACTGGTTTGAATGCTTGAAGTTCTAATGCCAGTCTCAACTGCTATTGCTTCAAAAATTAAGAGAGAAAAAAGAGGATTTAGATCCAAAACGAGACAAATTAAGACACAAAACACCTTCCATCCATTGAAGATGTGAACCCTCTATGAGAATCTTACATAGACTCAATGGATCATCTATCAATATCCCTCTTCTCATTTCTTCTTATTTCTTTATATCCAATCATGTTCCGATTTTCTTTTAACTACAGTACATAAACCTATTTGAACTTTGTGTAATTAAATTATTTCAACCAAGTTTCTTTCATGTTTATTGAACAATTCTATTGGAAAATGTTGTATATGTTTGACAAATATTATAATTTGTTCTCACTATCCATATATTTAGTTCAGTTAGGTCCATTTTACTGCTATAATTAATTAGGTTGGAGATTTATTTCTAAAATTAGGCTGATTTGATTTGTATAATTTTTATTTTTTTATTTCCTTTGTCCTTTAGTTTACAAAACATCGAAAATTTTGTTTTACTTAAAAAATTGCCACAATTTAAATATTTCGTGACAATCTTTCTTTAAACTATCACAGTTAAGACAATTTTGTGATGACGTTTTCATTTATTGTGTAGATTTTCTTCACGAGGACAAAATTTACAATGTTTGTAAATTAGAAAATAAATTGTGAAAAAAATTTGAGAGACAATTCATAATTTTATAAAATTTTAGAAACAAAAATTACAATTAAACCTATTCTTTTTCATTTGCATTTTATTTTAACATGATATTAGTGCATTGACTACTTAAGTTAAAGTGAAAGAGGTGGCAAGTTTCGCAATTCAAGCTAACAATTGGATCAAAATGAAGGAAAGGACAGACAAATATGTGCATTAATTGTAGTCATTCAAGCCAGGAAGCATATAATTGTATAGGCCATTCTCTCATTTACAGCGTGCTTGCTAGTAAGGAAATTGGATGAAAGAGGAGGGATGAATTTTTTTTTATTTGTTAGGAGAAAAAAAAAATTTTAAAATGGTGAGATTCACTATACTATTTCTCACTTATTTAAATCATTCACCCTGATTCTTAAACATGAAATTCTTAAGAAAATTTCTTAAACACTGATTCCTCAGCTATCTAGCAAATTAACCAGCATTAAGTACAGATGTTATGAGGTAATCGATATGTTGAAATCTGTTTCTAGCATTACAAAATATCAAGTATTTCCATTTAGATCCAATTCTTACAAATACTTTCCAATTAAATCTAAGAATCAAAATTAAAAGTCTATTGATTAAATAGAATCCAAAAATAAGCACGAAACGAAAACACTAAGAACAGGTAGAAATAGAGAACTATACATAACTATTACCAAAATACATCTGAGTTCGAATAGATTACATTCAATCCCAAAAAAAGGAAGTTAGCTACTCATGATAGCCTTCATCAATACAAGGTAGATTTACACAAGAAGAGATGCTCCGAGCTTTCTCCTGGGTTCCTCCTTTTTCTTCCTCTCTCTACGTTTTTAAACTTTGCTTAGCAATTGGGTTAATGAATTATTGCTTAAGCTAGCCAATTTTGCTCAAGCGAGAAGAGTACTTAACCTTGAAGCAAAGTTGTCTCGCTCAAGTGAGTCATATCTAACTTAAGCGAGACTCTTGCTGAAAAATACCTACTCTCGGGATCATTCTCGCTTAATCTAACCTAGTCTCACTTGGGAGCGAACTGACTTTCACTTGAGCGAGATATTCTCGCTTGGGCGAGCTGACCACTACAACTTTTTCTACCTTTGGACAATTCTCGCCTAAGCTAGTTGGTTTTGCTTAGGCAAGCTCTGGTTTGAACTTTTCAGCATCAAAGTCCCCCTTTTTTATCTATCTTCTTGTGCTTCTATCCATGCACTTCAATTCTTTCTTTTCTTCCTCCTTAGTTATCTGAAATTCATACAACATTAGGATTAAATGTCTCCATTTGTTTCATGACTCAAAAACATATATTTGGATTTAATAATTCTCAAATTAGTGGGTGATTACTAATTTAAACAATAATTAAGAACAAAAGGAACCAATTTTCTCATGTAAATGTACTGGATATTAGCACTTATCACTTAAGTGCCATTTTTATGTACATATTAGTTAGGATCTATATTTTTGTGTAGTTTAGGCCTTTGTGGGTCTAACGTAGTTGGTAGTATCTAAATCTTCATTTCAAGCTAAGGTGAACTTTTAGACTTCATTTTGTTAAGATAAAGAAATTCTCTCTTAAGAGAATTTGTTACTTTTCTCTTGATTCTTATCAAAGAAAGTTTATTCTTTGAGGTAGATCTTCCTTTTCTTATCAATTTTTTTAGGAAATTGTGGTGTTAATTCCATTTCTAGAATATATTTCCATTTTTTACTTTTACTTCTCCTTCAAAGTAAATTTTACAAGTTTCAAAACGATCAGATTTTTACATTTCTTAGATTGAAGTACATCACAAACAAAGCCTTAATGACTTATATACATAAGTGTTTTTCATCATATGACAAGACAATTGGAGCATTTGTTTTTTATTCCAAACATGATGGAGTATCTTGTAGGACTTCTTGATAGAAAACAAGTCATTGTCACAATGGAAAAAATAATGTTGCTTAGTGATAAAATGAAATTGTCTAATGTTCTTTATGGGCAAAGTATAAGTTGTAATTTAAATTTTTTGCTACAATTAATTAAGGTTTAAATATGATTTTAGTTTTTATAATTTAGTGTCTTTTCATAATTAGTTTTAATAATTTTTTTTAGTTCTAGTCTCTAACCTTGTAAATGTTTTATTTTGTCTTGTCGTTAAGGTTTCTAAAGATGATGTTGTGATGACATGAAATTAGCAAAAGATAATATGATGATGTCATCACACATTATATCAGTAAAAGATGACAACATGATTATATCATTACATACCACATCACCAGTAGTGTCACATTATCATCATGTTAGAGAAACAAAAAATGAAAAAAATGAATTTATGTAAACTGTAAATAATTTTTTTGTAGAGACAAAAAATGAAAATATTAAACTTTTTCTCTTTTCATCCCCATAAATCGTTTTTTTTAATCCCCTTGCATCATGATAATGTGACCTTGATAATGTAACATTATGTTGATGTGACATGTAATGACATAATCTTTTACTAACATGACATCATATGACATAATTTTTATTGTTTTTTGTAATAGACCTTGAGAGCAAGAACAAAAAAATGAAACATTTAAAAATGTTAGGAACTAAAATTGAAAGAAAAACTTATAGAGACTAAAAATGAAAAGGCACTAAATTATTGAGACTAAAATCTTATTTAAGTCATTAATTAATGAATGTAACTATGTTGATCACTTTACAAATAAATTTGGTATTATTCAAGATCACACTTCTAAGATGTTGATGTACAGGTGTGAAATGATAAAGGACCTATTCTTTTTATGGGATGGCTATGGTCCTTAAGGTCGGAAGAAATAAGAGATAATTTTTATTTTCAAAACTTTATCATTTAATTTTTTTCAAAAAATAAGATATATGAGTTAGTTCAACTTATGAAAAAAGTATAATGATTTCACTATTTTATTTTCTTCACTTATAAATGCTTATATGGAAAATTTTATCCAAACAATATATAAGTACATTTTATGTAAGAACTTATGTATAAGGTATTTTTATGATTGAAGAAAAAATAAATTTTATTATTTTCATATAAATTGTAAGTTATTTTCAAAAGTTATCTTGAATAACTTATTGAAATAAGTTGAAAATAATTTATTAATATATCATAAGTTATTTTCATAAATTTTTTCATATAGTTATATAATTATTTGCATAGAAAATTCAAATAAATTATTAATAAATTATTTTAAATAAAACTTTAAAAACTAATATATTGTTGATTTGAGTAAACTAAACTTAGATCCCTTCATCAAGGTCTCATATTCAAATTTTGTGGATTGAAAAAGATAGTTAAGAAGATAAATCATACTAAAGATGAATGATTTTTTAATAGAGATTAATCATCAATAAAATTGATGAATACTTCATACTAGTATTATGATAAAAAAAAAAACTTTAAAACAATAGCCTAAAAGTAAATGAGCAATTTAGAATATATTTGAGTAACTGATGGGAGGACCAAATGTAAAAAAATATCAACCCGTAGTTGTATGTTACAAATACATTGAAATGCATGCTACAACAATTTGCACGACAAATCAAATATGCATTTTGTCTTTGAATTTGTATCTTAGCATTATTTCAGTTCTTAAAATTTTAAAAAACTCAAGTAAATCTCTAACATTTTATAAAATTTTATTTAAGTTTCAAAAACTTATCATTTATTTATTTAGGTATCTAGTATGAAAACTCAAATAATAATAAAAGTGTAAGGATCAAAATAAAAAAAGAATTAATTTTAAAGAATTAAATAAAATTATAAAAAACTTTAAAAATTTATTAAATATTTTTAAAATTTTAAACGACCAAAATAATAATAAAATTTAAATTTAAGAACTAGATCATTTACTCAATATCCTAATTATTTAGTCAAACCCTTTTTTTCAAAAAAATCAAAAGAAAAAAGAAATCTTGCCTTCTCCCTCTTCGTTTTGATTTTTTGAGATCTCATTGTTCGATGCTTCTTGCATACCGCATGTTTAAAATAGACAAGATACTTAGAATCTATTAATCTAATCTCTAATTATTAACTTACTTTATGTAAAGAATTTGATCATCTACGGTGAATCACTCAGCAATGTTCTTTCAACAAAAGAGTAATATATTATCAAATATCAGCTAACGAACTCATATGCTTGGCTATGAATGTTAATAATTAATTGTTTCCTTATCAAGACCTCATTTAGATTTTGTGGCGAAATTCCTTTTCCTTATCTTTTTCTTAGAATAAAGTGGCGTATTCCATCTCTAGTCTTTTGCCATTGTTTGTTCTTTGAAGCTAATGAAGAGTATTGATGCAAAGATCCTTGGGTGGAGTCTAACATTTGGTATCAAGAGCCACATTAATCCTTTGTCTTGTTTCAAAATCTGGTTAGATCTTTAATTCTATACTTTAAATCCGTGCTCAATTTGTTTACATTGAACTTTTGTGCTTACCAAGTGTTTGATAAATTGTTCTTCATTTGTTCTTGAGTTTTGTGTTAATTCTTGCATTTTAATTCTATTCTTAGATGTTATTCTTGATGTTCTATGGTTATCTTTGGTAGTTCATCAATTTCTTTGAGTTGATTTGAAGTTTCTCAAAAAAATTGTTAAATTTTTTTGTGGAAACTCTCTACAAACCTTTGTTAGGCCTTTTAATTTTAAAAATAGTACAGGTTGTTTGTTTTTCATGAAACCAACATCGTTTAAAGCTAACACATTCATCTAACTAGAGAATTTTACAGCATACCAAAGTTCATTGTGGTTTGAAAGTTATCACTAAGGTGTAAAGAAGAGGAAGATTGTCTATCATGTCTTCTCATTACATCCTCTACCCTATAGTTCATTTCCCTTATGCTTCTTTCAAGTTTATCATTTATGGTCCTTTCATTTTCAAGTTGCATTATTTTCATTTGTTTCATCATACTAACTATAAACATGGCTGGCTTGGGTGATAGAGCATCACTATCACTACTATTTGCCATTCCTACAAAATAAAACAAGGTTTAGAAAAATTACAAGTTATAAGATGGCAACCTTACCACTCCTTAGTGTTTGGCACTCAACACTTGTGTTTGCACTCTTTAAAGGCTTTTTCTTTGTTGAAAAATCTCTCGCCTTTGACCTCTTCCTAATTCTCCCTTGGAATTATAAGAAGTTCACAAGCTTTAAATCAAGGTGTTGGACCTTTGTGTAGGTCTCGACCTCCACCAAATTTCTAAGATGCCATTGAGAAACAAATTCAATCAAGACAAAACAAAGGAACCAAAGGTGAAACAATCAATAAAAGCTAAAAGAAATAAAGCACTACTCAAAGTAGAATAGGATATAAGACAATTTAGAACAAGATGTGGCGACTCAAAAATCTTAAAATGCTACAAAAATAGAATTGAATTTTTTTTTTTTGACAAATCAAGGATCACAATTGCATGTACTATAAATCAAGGAAAAAGCTACAACAAACCCAAAACATGCACAACATGGAAATTGTTAACTATAGAGTGTTAGGATTACCAATACATGCCATACAAAATTTCAAAATCAATCAATTCAATTTATACAATAGCAAACAATTCAAGTTCTAGTGATGTCCCAAAGTGCCTCAAAATTGTGTAAGTTTCAATGTTTTTCAAGGCTTCTCAACTTGGCACCAACTAAGCATATAATGTTTTGAATTTGGTGCAGTTTTATCTCTCAAATAGTGTCTTCCAATTCCACAAAAGGTTCAGCAATCAAACAATACAACTTGGCTACAAATTGAAACCAAAATCCACAAGCATCTAATTTTGATGCATATGTATTCTCATTTTTTTTTCACTTTTTGTTTTGCTTCTTTTTCTTTTCTTTTCTTTTCTTTTCTTTTCTTTTTTTTATCCAATATTTTTCTTTATTTCAAGGTACAAGTCAATTCCAACATAAACTAATAAAATTAGTGAAGGCACCAAGAACAACACTAGAATGTCAAATTAAAAGCTATGTAATCAAAACTGACTTTGATGATTTAAAGTGTGAGAAAATAGGTTATTTAACTCAAGAAAGAAAGTTAAACACACTAGCAAAAGATAAAAACAACTAGGCTAATAAAAAACACAACTTGTTTTACTCTAGGACTTTTCACAAACACTTTGTAATGAATTAACGAGAGCTTTTGCGAAGCTCATAACTTTCAAACCACAATGAATTTTGATATGCCGTAAAATTTTCTAGTTAAATAAATGTGTTAGCTTTTCAAACGATGTTGGTTTCATGAAAAACAAACAACGTTTACTATTTTTAAAATTAAAAGGCCTAACAAAGGTTTGTAGAGAGTTTTGACAAAACAATTTAACAATTTTTTTGAGAAACTTCATAACAACTCAAAGATGTAATTGATGAACTACCAAAGATAACCATATAACATCAAGAATAACATCTAAGAATAGAATTAAAATACAAGAATCAACACAAAACTCAAGAACACATGAAGAACAATTTATCAAACACTTGGTAGGCACAGAAGTTCAATGCAAACAAATTGAGCACGAATTTAAAGCATAGAATTAAAGATCTAACCAGATTTTGAAACAAGACAAAGGATTAATGTGGTTCTTGATGCCAAATGTTAGACTCCACCCAAGGATCTTTGCATCAATACTCTTCATTAGCTTCAAAGAACAAACAATGACAAAAGACTAGAGATGGAATACGCCACTTTATCCTAAGAAAAAGATAAGGAAAAGGAATTTTGCCACAAAATCTAAATAAGGTCTTGATAAGGAAACAAGAAACTTGCCCTTAGAGTTATAGAGAAAGTCTTTAAATCTCACAATCAATATTATCATTCATTCAAGTTGTGTAAAGAAAAGCAAGCTAGAGTACAAAACTCACCTAGGCCGAGACATGCTAGGATGATTTGAGGCATGGAGAGCTTAGGTTGAGAGATGTAGATCATAGGGAGGATGATCCTAAGGTTAATTTTCCTAAATTTGATGGTTCTTCAAATGTTGAAGCTTACTTAGAGTGGGAAATGTGACCAAGTGTTTAATTGCCATACTCTAAGTGATCCTAGCAACTTAAACTTACTACCCTAACTTGTTATTGCTTAAGTTGGTGGAACTAACTTCAAGAGGAAGTAAGGAGGGATAGGAGAATTGGAGAAAGAAATTGGGACGAGTTTAAAAGAACAATAAGAGGTAGATTTATTCCCTCTAGCTATGTAAGAGACATGCATAATAAATTGAAAAGGTTATATCAAGGGACTAAGGGAGTGGATGAGTAATTGAAAGAATTGGAGCTATGTCTTATTAGGGCTGAAATTGATAAGTCACAAGAAGCCATTATAGCTAGGTTTTTAAATGGGCTTAATAGGGAGATCCAACATGTTGTTGAACTCCAATCTTATTCCAACTTACATGATTTATTTCACAAGTTTTTAAAGGTTAAACAACAATTAAAGAGGAAGCATGGAACTAAAAGGATGTCATGGACTTCAAGTGGGAAGTCAAGTTTGAAGGAGGGCATGTCCTTCTTGAAAAAAGTTGTAAATAAAGTAGATAATAACTTTGTTTCTTCTCCCTCTTTTAATTTAAAGCCCAAAGAAGGCAAGTTTGGAAGAAAAGACACTCCTAACTCCTTTAAGTCTAGTGATATCAAATGCTTCAAGTGTCTTGGTAAAGGACACATAGTCTCCCAATGCCCAAACAAAAGAGCTATGATTCTTAAAGAGAATGGGAGCATAGAAAGTGAGTCATCGAGTGACACCTCTAGTGAGGGTGCAAGTGAAGCAATTCACTCACTTGAAGAGGGAGATTGGCCAATTGTTATACGTATGCTTGGATCATAGTATGGCGAGAGTGACGTCTCACAAAAAGAAAACATATTTCACACTCGTTGTTTAGTAGGAGGGCATGTTTGTTCCCTCATCATTGATAATGGTACATGCATAAATGTGGCTAGCACTAGGTTGGTGGAGAAGTTATCTCTACCTTTGATTCCTTACCTTAAGCCATACAAGCTTTAATGGCTTAGTGAAAAGGGTGAATTAGTGGTGGATAAGCAAGTCATGCTTGCTTTTTTCATTGGGACTTATGTGGATGATGTATGTTGTGATGTAGTCCCTATAGAAGTCACCCACATATTGTTAGGAAGATCATGGCAGTATGATAGAAATGTTGAATTTAATGGCACTACTAACATTTATCCTTTAAGGTACAAAGGGCAGAAAATTGCTTTGAAACCTCTTAGCCCTAAAGAGGTTAGCATGGATCAAGTCAAAATTAAGCAGAAAAGGGAACAAGAAAGAAGGGTTCAAAAAGAATCCCAAGTTCAAGGCAAGAGATCCAAGGATAAGAAAAATGTAATACCATTAGGAGCCAAGGGTATTTTGGCTACTCCTTAACAGGTAAAAAAATATCTTCATACTAGAAAACCCTTGTTCTTATGTGTGCCTTCACCTTTATGTTTAACTAATCAACCAAAGTTGAGTGAACCATTTGAGAAACTCTTGCAAGAATATGAGGATGTCTTCCCCAAGGACATTCCAATAAGGTTACCACCTATAAAGGGAATAGAACATCAAATAGACTTAATCCCAAGGGTTGGCCTTCCCAATAAGCCTGCCTATAGGAGTAATCTAGAAGAAACAAAAGAAATTCAAAAGCAAGTTAAGGGCCTAATAAGTAAGGGATGAGTTTAAGAAAGCCTTAGCCCTTGTGCACTAATTGTAGACCCATTAACAACATCATAGTGAAATATAGGCACCCCATTCAAAGGCTAGATGACTTGCTAGATGATTTGCATGGCGCATCTCTCTTGTCCAAGATTAATCTCAAAAGTGGGTACCATCAAATTAGAGTGAGAGAAGGGGATGAGTGGAAAACTGTCTTCAAGACCAAGTTTAGACTTTATGAATTGTTGGTGATGCCCTTTGGTCTTATAAATGCTCCAAGTGCCTTTATGAGGTTAATGCATCATGTGCTTAGACAATTCATAGGTAAGTTTGTTGTGGTTTACTTTGATGATATCTTGGTTTATAGTAAATCACTTCAAGAGCATGTGTAGCATGTGAGAAAGATGTTAAGTGTACTTAGGGAGCAACACTTGTTTGCATACCTAGAGAAGTGTACTTTCTATGTAGACCATATAGTCTTCTTAGGTTTTGTAATAAGTTCTAAGGGTGTGCAAGTGAGTGAGGAAAAGGTGAGAGCAATTAGGGAGTGGCCTACTCCTCAAAGCATTAATGATATTAGTAGCTTTCATGGTTTAGCTACCTTCTATAGAAGGTTTGTCCCTAACTTTAGCACCATAGCCATACCTTTACTTGAGTTGGTTAAGAAAAATGTAGGCTTCAAGTGGGAGAAAAGTCAAGAATAAACCTTTCAAGCCTTAAAAGATAAGTTAACCTAAGCATTAGTCCTAGCCTTATCAAACTTCTAGAAATCTTTTGAATTGGAGTGTAATGCCTCCAATGTGGGTATTGGGGTTGTTTTGCTTCAAGAGGGTCATCCCATAACCTATTTCAATGAGAAGCTTAAGGGTGGCCAACTTAATTATTCTACTTATGACAAAGAGCTTTATGCTCTTATGAGAGTTTTGTAAACATGGCAACACTATTTTTTGTCCAAGGAATTTGTGATCCATAGTGATCATGAGTCCCTCAAATATTTAAAGAGGCAAGGAAAGCTTAACAAAAGGCATGCCAAATGGGTGGAGTTTCTAGAAAAATTCCCTTATGTCATCAAGCATAAATAGGGAAAATCTAATGTGGTAGTTGATGCTCTTTCTAGGAGATATACCCTTATCTCTATGATGGATTCCACCTTATTAGGGTTCAGTGGCATTAAGGAGTTATATCTTAAGGATAGTGAACTCTCTAAGCTATTTGAGTTATGTGAGGATAAGGCTTATTTGAACTATTTTAGGAAGGATGGTTTCCTTTTCAAAGAAAATAGATTGTGCATTCCTCGAAATTCTTATAGGTATGTATTGATGAAGGAAGCCCATGAGGGCGGTTTGATGGGGCACTTTGGTGTAGATAAGACTCTGAGCATCCTACATGAACATTTTTATTAGCCAAAGATGAAACACCAAGTAATTAACTTTTGTAATAAGTGTGAGGTGTGTCATAAGGCTAAGGGCAAACTTATGCCTTATGGGTTATGCCTTATGTTCCTTAGACATATCTATCTATGGATTTTATCCTTGGATTACCTAGAACTAAGAAGGGACAGATTCTATTTTTGTGGTAGTGGACAACTTCTCAAAGATGGCTCATTTCATTCCCTGCCACAAGCATGACGATGCATGTTATGTGGCTGACTTATTCTATAGGGAAGTAGTTAGGCTACATGGTGTGCCTCAAACCATTGTCTCTAATAGAGATACAAAGTTCTTGAGTCATTTTTGGAGGACTTTATAGGGAAGTTTGGGAACTAAACCTTTATTTTATACATCTTGCCACCGCAAACTGATGGACAAACAGAAGTGATCAATAGAACTTTAGGTCAATTATTGAGATGTATGGTTCAGAAAAATCTAAAACATGGGAGGAGTGCTTGCCACACATTGAATTTTCTTATAATAGGATAGTTAATTCAACTACTTCCTATTCTCCATTTGAGGTAGTTTATGGGTTTCATCCCCTCACTCCTTTGGATTTGCTTCCCCTTCCTATAGAACACATAACCAATCCTAATGGCTTGTCTAGGGCTAAGTATGTTAAAGAATTGCATGGGAAAGTCAAAAGTCAAATTGAGAAAAAGATAGAATACTATTCTAAACAAGCCAACAAGGGGAAGAAGTCAATGATATTTCAGCCTGGGGATCTAGTTTAGATTCATCTAAGAAAGGATAGACTTCCTTCTTAGAGAAAATCTAAACTTTAACCTATGGCTAATGGTCCTTTTCAAGTCATTGAAAGGATTAATGAGAATGCTTATGAGATAGATTTTCCTGATTCTTATGGAGTATCTAAAACTTTTAATGTTTTTGACTTGTCTCCTTTTATTTTAGGTTATCTAGATCTAGTGTCAGATTCAAGTATGAATCCTTTTGAAGAAGGAGGAGATGATGCATTCCTAACTTCTCCATTGAAGGATTGGAGTCTTCAAAACCCATTAACCAGAGCAATGAGAAGAAAACTTGAAGAAAATATTAGTCTTCCAGTATTTTGGCCTTTGTAGCTATAGGAGGGTCTCACATTGTCTAGATTGTACTAATTAGGTCTCACATTTCCTAGATAGTGCTAATTAAGTCCCACATTGCTTATCTAGGACTAGTGGATGGAACTTGGATGCTTATATAAAGCCCCCCTTAGGCCACTTGTAAGACACAACTTGAATGAATGATAATACTGATTGTGAAATTTAGAGACTTTCTTTATAACTCTAAGGACAAGTTCCCTGTTTCCTTATCAAGACCTTATTTGGGTTTTGTGGCAAAATTCCTTTTCCTTATCTTTCTCTTAGGAGAAAGTGGCGGATTCCATTTCTAGTCTTTTTCCATTGCTTGTTCTTTGAAGCTAATTAAGAGGATTGATGCAAAGATCCTTGGTTGGAGTCTAACACTAATCGCGACCTGCTTATAAAGTTATTTAATCTAAGAACAAAAGGGGAACTCTCACAAAAGAGAAAATACTTCATTCATTTAAATCTATGTATCTCTTTTACATATGTTCCTATTTATAGAAAATTATAAAAATCAATAACAAGAAACAAATTATAAGCAAATCCTAAACAAATCATAATCTTATTTGGGAAGATAAAATAAGATTATGGTCCTATTAAATAAAATAAACATTAAGATAATATATCCTAATAATAAATACTAAATATCTCTTTTAATTTCTTACCATTTCTTAGTCATGATCTTTATGCAGGTATGAGACAATTCTTGAATTAAGTATTGACAGGTTCATATCACCACTTCAGCCTATCACAACATAAAGTAGGCATATCAAACTTAGTATAACATAAGAAAAACCAAAAACTTGTTAACATACCAGTTAGGTAGTCAACAAAGTAGGCAAACATTTTCTTGACCTAATTCAGAATAAAGAAGGTCATCATAAGTTAATAATTAATAATTAAATAAATAATTTTTTTATTATTAATTAATAATAATATAATAATAAATTCACAAAACCTATAACATAAGGTCCAATCAAGAACATCTATTTGAGTAAATATTAAGGATAAATGTTATTGTTCTTTTTTTACTACAAATCTTATAATCATTTTTCTTGATTCGTGATTATCTACTGACTTGAGTGTGGTGGGAGTGTCTTTTGCAGGTACCCCATCTTAGTCCAAAAGGGTAGTCGTGGAGCTTATAAATGAGAAAATTACCTTTGTATCATTTTGTAATTACAATTATGATCGATAAGTAATAAGCTTAATCATGGTTGTCAATATCAACTAAGCGATCGCGATAGCAGTGGAGCATAACAAAGCGACAATTTGGCATGACGAATGTGCTTGTTGCGTCACGTTTTAACTTTATGGTTGGAGCGGTCGTGATAGTGACAAAGCAAAGCAATTGCAATTTCACTCTTGGGTCATTTTTGCGTTCGCAATATAGAAGACCATATGAAATCCCACTCCTACAACTTTCGATTAGGCATTCTCTAATCAACTAGGCAAACATATTTTGTTTTATTAAGAAGAAGAATATTAAAAGATGGAAGTTCATGAGAAAAAGAGAAAAAGACTAGGGGTTCGTCTTTTAGAACTTTTTCTATACGAAGACATTAAATTAGGTATTTTATCTTTTAAACTATGATGATTGATGTAAGAGAAAAATAAACTAAGATTTCTTTTGTTGTTTTGAATGAGAGTGAGTTTTGGGCCTTCATTCTAAATTGGACCACCTTTCATCCCATTCAAAATAATCCTAAAATAACAAGGTTATTTTACTGTTTTTATAATTAATCATATAATTATACTATTATAAAAGTAATAAAACTATGAAATATAATTTATTAAATATTTATTATTTTCCGAAAATGTTATTGATAAAAAAAATATTTTTAAAAGGCCTAGAGCAAGGACTTTATTGGCCTCACATAGGCCGGCCTTGCATTTGATAATTAAGTGTATATAACCTACGCACAATCGCATATATTCATGAATTTATAGTATTAATTCTAATTTAAGCTAAGAAAATATGGCTGGCCCACATGTAAATCTTATGAAACACTTGACAAAATCATTTATAAGTATTAATATCCTATTTTTTTTATATGAATTTCGTGCTTGTCAGCCTCTCAACTCTGCCACACTTGGCAACTTCACCTCGCTTAGGTAATGAAAAGATAATCTTATATATCAAACATATAATAATTGATAGAAAACTCCACATGTAATATTTGACGTGGATAAAACCCACTTGCAAAGTGTCATGCAAAAATAGGACATAGTTTTGTTGCTCGGAACGAACTACGTATACATGCACTTCGTTGATTTTTCTCAGTAATTCAGAATGATAAGTCAGAAATTCGATCCCTAAAATATTCGTACAAACTAATCCGCAAAATGAAACAAGTCACGCTAAAGAACCCCAAATTATGCTAAAACGAAACTGATAATGAAGTACATCTTTCACTAAGAATTTGAACTAAAGTGAACCTTAATTTTATAAAATTGACTTATAAAATTTTGATATTATTTTAAAATTTTAAATTTAAGTTTAACTGTATTTATAAAACTGATTTACAAGATTAAGATTATCTACTATTTATATATTTTAATTTGATAATATCAATTAGTTAATGTGAAATTTTTAATGGTATTTAAAAATTATAACTTGACACAAATGTGGCTTCTCATTTGTAGAAGATGGGTAGACATTACAAAACCGACGTTGAAAAATCAGATAACAATTGTATCTAAATTAACGACTGACAAATTTCATGTGCAACTTGCAACTTGTGATGAATACGTAGTCAAAAACCAGAATTTTGTTCTGGCTAGACTCTACGACCTTCGACAGATATTGCTAGGAAAGTAACAAAGACCAATGGTTCTAAATATAAATTAATATTTGCAATTAATTAATTAATTAATTAATTTCATATATATATAAATTTTTATAAACAATTGGCAGTTGACAAAAATTGTTCATACAAGAGAAGTACGTAGCAAATTGAGTTGATAGCATTTGACTTTAATCAAGCTTGAATTTTTTATATTTAAGCAACAGGGTGGCTTGGTGCATGTATTAGTTGAATATTGATTTCAAAGATATATTAATTATGTACACTCTCACTTTCTCTTGGGTGATTAGATTATTCAGGCGAAAGTGTTCATGAACGTATTGCTGAGTTGGTGTTAAGTTATGCCGTGACATCATTACCCTAAACATATAAACCCATTTCACATCTCGCTTTAAGTGCCATCCGTTCATTAATTAGGATACTATAAAGTCATAAAGTACGCAACATTTCGGCGTTTCCCTTATAATTATAAGTGGTAGAACGTGTCAATACATGCCAATCAAAATGTATATGCACATCTAACATTTATGTTTTTGAAAACTATGCAGATCTAACTTTACATGCTTTTAACTGATACAAGAAATAAAACAAGATAACTTGACTCAGTTTTAAAAAGTAATTTAGGAATTATAGCTCAACTATTTTTTCAAAATGTTATTCTCAAGAATATTACATGAGAATAATATTCATAAGTATTTTAAAAAGAATACGTTTGATTAATTGTTAAAATTGGTTGAAAATGTTTTTAATATTTGTAAGAACATTTAAAAAATGTGTTTAGTTCACATTATTTATTATTATTTTTTATATTCTTAATCAATCATAAAATATCATTTGTTAAAATATTTGAGCCTTATCCTAATTTTTCTAAAAATTACAGATTTTATAAACTATGATTGATTAACAGTATAATAATAAATAATCATTAAACTCTAGTTTTGTATATTTAAAGTTTAAGCTACTCCAGGAGAGATTTTATTAAATAAGTAAAAGAAGTTGGTTAATATCATCAAAATAAAATTTGAAGTAATAATGTTATTAAAAATATTATATATGAATTTATAATTTAATTAAAATCAGGATATTCATATCTTGAATCCATCTTTATTTAAAACATTCACATGTTTGAGTTATAAATTGAACAAAATAAGATAAGTCAACATATATAACAAAAAAGAAAATAAAAGAAAAGAAAAATCTTACTCAAATCGTTTGGTGTTTTCAATCCGTAAAAGTAAGGGAATCGGATTTCCCACGGCCACAGAGAGAATGCAAGAAGAATTTCTACCATACATTAAAAAGCTAACAAATAAGATAAGAAAGAAATTGGGCCATCATATTATGAATGTAGAACCTGCAATCAAGAGTCAGGTGCAGGAAATCCTAGTCCAAAAACAAGCTCCTCATAGGGTGAGATAAATCATATTTACAATTTATTGTAATATTACTTTTTATTATATATATTTTTGTAATTCTTTTCAAAACCAATATATACATAATTAATGATAAAGATAAAAGAATATTTATTTGTTAACTAAATATCTAAAAGATTTTAGTTATAACCACCTAATAATAGTAACAATAAGTGATAAAAATTTTCTTTGTACTTCTCCTGAGATACTTTGCTTAAGAATTTTGTTCTTTTAAAAAGCTGTGTTCTCTTAAGAAGTCATATTTGTTCATGATCCTCATAATTAGAGTAGTTGAGTCATATTAGAAATATGTTACCTTCCTTCATCCCCAAACTCCTATATTTTTATACGATAGTTCTCAAGAGAACCTTCAAAATTATTACAGTCTAAGGGATTATAGTAATACTTTGAATTAATCAGGGCAGTGATATGAGGAGATAAGTCGTCAAAACCTAAAAGATATTTTTATTTGTAAACACAAAAGTCAGCGATCAAAATAGTAATATGGAAAGATATAGCCATATATAGGTAGGTCCTGTGAAAGCCACAATTAATGTATCACAGTTGAAAACTTGAAATAATAGTATTTTTTTTCCAACATATTATAAATTATAAATGTGAAATATTCAACATGATAATTAATTTTTACTCATATTTAAATGACTAATTTTAATAAAGTATTTCTTTCACTCCTTTTTTTTTTCCATTCACAAATGCTTGAATATGATATCTTTGTTAAAAAATTCGAACCTATGGCGTTTTGTGCAACTGTGGCGACCATACTCCTTCCCCCATGGTTTGACTCATTCTGCGGCTCTCTGACTTAACTTTTGTCAACGAATTTGTTAATATTAAAAGTTTAAATATAAATTTGTTTTGTCTATTTTATTTTAATTTTTAAAAAAAATTTAATTTTTATTTTAATTTATAATATCAAATAATATTTTAATTTAATCTATGTTATCTTTTCAATGATAACATATCAATAATTTTGATAATTTATTTATTTGTCATTAATTAATCTATTTGTCATTCATATATTTAATATATTTAATATGATAATTATGTATAA